>VDFB02248646.1:0-63227 GCA_007258455.2 Sequoia sempervirens | reverse complement strand
AACCTAAGAATGTTGCAAAGGTGATATAAAAGTGTAATAATTTTTTTTTTTTAAGTATTAATATTATGTTAATTAGTTTCATACATTCTTAGGTTAAACGACGTTACACTACTTTGAGTATTCCATAAGCGACTTAAGTATTTCGCATTGCACTTAATAATTCATAACATAAAGATAACATTGCATAATAATAAATTTCCATTCATGATAACATATTAAAGTACAAACATTTTTCCATACTTTGCATTGATATGATATTACATCACTCATCCATCTGATGAGGTAGTTCAAATAATGGTTATAATTTTACAAAAGATCATCTCTTATACATTTGAGGGATGTTTTCAATTACAAATTACAGTATACAATGATGAAAGAATGAAAGAAGTCCATGTGCGAGCTCTCCATCCATGAAGCTCTCAATGCAACGAACAAACTGGGGACCCAACAGAGTAAGGTGCACGTTCCACCCAACCATGTGGTACTCGTAGGTCCACCCCCCATGCTAGGAGATAGTAATAAGGCTACCTAGACCTAATCTACTAACCCTAGACACTAGTATATGCAAAACTATTGGTTACATTGCTTCCAAATTTTTAACATTTGATTGAATCACATACACAAGGTTTAACTGTTATTCTAGGTGGAGTGTCATCACAACGATGCAATGGTTACCCTGGTGTTTCTTCCTAGGTCCCGGCCCCCAATCCTTGGGTTACCCTGGTAACCTCTTACAAAACCTGGCCCCTATTGCATATAGTTGCAGAATCGAATGTCTCTTAAAGAAACGAGACACCGATTTTTCCATTCCAGGCCTTCTCGACTTATACTCATAACTGTAGTAGCTTATGAGTCATAAACGAGGCATACATAACTTGTTAAGTTTTTTTTTTATCCTAATCTACAATGTCATTTAGTTATCACTGACTTAGTTAACTAATTGTAAGTTACCCTGACACCACTTTGTGTGTCGGCCCTTACAATTAGCCACTCCCCTAAACATAACATGAGAATCTATGTTTTTCCCTCTAGGGTACACAAAGTGTACACATAACCAGAATCTCTAAAATGACCAAACATGATCAAACGTACAACAATCAATGATCATAACACAGGTGTTAAACACCAAGCAAAAGCCATGCACAAATCCCTAGACTACACAAGAAATTTAAACTTAACAAGCACAATTCCCAATTTACCAGTTGATCTGGAAGACTTGATTATTTTGAAACTTTTCCCGACTTGCCCAATTCATAAGGAGAAATAAAACAGTTTAAAACAAATGAAAATACACAACTAACATTTGGATATACTAAATCCATGAGTATCAGTTTGAAAACAACATATCTACAATTTGTCTTAATTATATATCCTTTAATAATCGAGAAAATAACTACTTCTTTTAATCTATCTTGCTGATTTTCACAATTTCACTATAAATTATATATTGTAGTTCCTCATCCTATAATTAATTAAAAAGGAAACATTATAATTTAAAAAAAAGAATAATATATACACAATTTAAAATTCATTATCTCCACAAAATTTACAAACAATCAAATAAATATTGTGAGACGTAAAACCTTTCATTTAATCATAGATTGACAAATATGGCATAAATTTATCAATGTTGAACAAATGAGATAATCCCTCTCCCTATGAAATTATTAAGCAAGCATAAAGGAAATAACGACATCAAACTAACATAAAATCATAAGCAACATAAGCATGACATTTATTCCTAAACTACTCAAACACCATCTCATAGGGGGATTGGTGCTACTTTGATGTGGAAAGTAGCCCTTTCCCAACCCCTTTAGATAAGCTAATGATAATGATGGACAAGATCATTTCTCCAATGAAGAAAGTGACCTTGCATGAGATGTAGATGAAATTGTTAAGATTGTGGAGTGGATGAACAAAATCAGATCTCCATGTGAAGAGAGTGACTTTGCATAAAGATTGTGGAGATGATGGATTTGTGAAGAGATTGTGAAGGATTTGCTCAATGTTGAAGCTTGTATTTAAAGATTTTCAAAATGCTAATTGTTGAAAAGGGACCAATGTGGGACTAAAGATTCTGCCAATGAGATAAGGACACTTGTCATCATGTGATTAGTTGATGCATGTGCAAGATTTGGGAAGAGTGCCCAAGAGGGGGAAAATTTGAATTCAAATTTGGTAAATGAATGTCGAGTTTGACCTTGGAAGACCTTTTGAAGGGGACACAAGAGACATGTAAGGCCCTCATAAATGCTCTGTTTGGTGTACATGTCCACTTGGGGGGAAATTCAAACTTGAGAATATTCTCCCTTTATGCCAAGTTGAAAATAAGTAATTTTGATAAATCAATTAATTGCAATTTCATGTGCAAGTGGCCAAATCTAGAGAATGCAAGTGGGATGAGATTAGCATTAGATTTAATCAGGATTAATTAGCTAGGATGATGATTAGACGATTTCCACACTTTGACTTGATTTAGGGATTTAAATAAAATCAAAGGGAGATGAATGATGATTTGAGATTTAATTAAATAAATGGTTGGTTTATTTAATCAAAGAGATGATAGGATCAAGTTTGATTTATTTAATTTAAACTGATGACTTTAGGAGACTGATAAATGAACTTGATTTATTTGCCAAATGCATGAATATGACCTAGTTGAATGCATTTTGTCAATTTGACATGTCTACATTTTTCCCCTCTTTCAAGCAATGTACTTGTTGCGTTGGTTCAAAGAATAAACTTGCTTAATCGAAATTTAAAAAATTTTCTAATTTTTCAGATGCCCTACCGAAAGAAGTACATCAAGATGTTCCCTCGAGAGATCGAGCGAAAAGATTCATTTATATCGATCTCAAGGAGCAAAGAGGTTCAAAATGGATGGTTATGGATGATGATGTAAAGATGATTTTATGATGCTTAGAATAACAAATCTATATTATTCTAAACAAATTAAATGATGATATGATATGAGATGGATGAGATATGAGATGCTTAGACTAATGATCTATATTATGATGATGATATAATGCATGTGAAATGATCGATGTTTCCTATTATGTATGATATGAATGATATGTGATATGCTGAACGCTTGTAGATGCGGATGGGATGCATAATGGATGCATTGGTGATGATGATGTTAGTGCAGAAATGAGATGATGACTAGAGGATCCCACAAGTCCATGATCTGACGAGACTTTATTAGAGATGATGATGATGGCAATGATGATAGATAGATGATGATTTGTTTATCAAGGATTGGGATTTCAAAGGGTCACTTCCTACTTTATTTCTTGATAACACGCCTATACCGCATGCATCAAGGTATGAAGGACCGTGGATGGCGCTTGTAATTCTAGTGTGATGGACTTTGACTCGACAAATAGATAGGAGAGCTCTTGTTCACACTCCTTGACATAATGGAAACCCTTTGCTAGGGCTTAATTCCACCAGCAAGTATTCGCCAAGTTATTTTACAAGAACGTACCCAACAAGCACAGCAGACAAAAGATAATGATCGCTGGTTCCCCATTCCTATCTCTCTAAATCCTTCGTTCGGATATCATCGAGAGGTCCTTGGAATGAGCGCAATAAGATAAATCAAAAGAAAAGATCAAGTACGCAAACAAGCCAATGTTCTTCATACCTCTAGCCAAAGGAATGTGTTTCAAAAGATGGGAGCCAAAACTCATTGCCAAAAGATAATGTCCATTGTCTGAACGGATCCTAGGACATGTTAATGACACGTCGTTTTGTTTACCCAAAGTGGTTGATTTGATAAAAGTGCCCATTGTCGGAACGGATCCTAGGACATGCTTTGTATAGGATGATGATGGTTTGATAAGTTGATTGATAGGCTGTTGATATAAGGTCGACTGACATGTTTGAAAATGATCAAGACTTTGATTTTGTTTTAACGATTTGTTGTTTGCTTTTGATTTTAAAATTGAAGATTGATTTTGCTGACTGCTGTGATTGTTTCTGTTTGCGTTGCCAAAGGATGAAGATGGTGATCAGTTATTATGGATGATTGATTATTGCGGATGCAAGCGAGATGAGACGGATGGATTTTTTCAAATATTTGGATGTTTTTGACGTTTTGAAATGTTTTGAGGCTGTTTTTGGGTTTTTTTGGATTTTGTGATGTTTTTGATTTTTTGATTTTCTGATGTTTTGGGTTTTGATGTTTTTCAAATGTTTTTGGATTTTGATGTTTTTCGAATGTTTTTGGATTTTGTGTCTCAGGGGCTGATCAAAGATTAGCCTTGCCTACGTTTAAGCTCAGAGATGACGTAGTTCGGATTGCAATGTTTTTGATGTTTTCTATTTTCAAGTTATTTTTGGATTTTGATATGATTTGGATGTTTTTGGATTTTTTTTGATTTTCTGATGTTTTTGGATTTTCTAAGATTTGAGGATTTGGATATGGACATGTGTGATGATATCAGTGCTTTGTTTGGGATTTGTTTGAAAACCAAGCTAAGGTGGATTGATCAGATCGATGGATTGATGATGATGATGATAACATTGTTGAGGATACACAACAATGCAATGATAGTGTTATGCAACACAAGGGTATCCCAAGATGATGACTTTTTGATTGGATTTGATTGATCATGTTTGATGAAGCTTGGTTTCGAACAAAAGATGTTTGGATGATTTGATGTGACGTTTGACGTGCAGCTTAGATGTGACTGATATCAATTGTTTTGATGAAAGATGAAGCTTGATAAGGAACATGTTCTCGTCAAAATATGCCATGGGCTAGTGCTTCGGATTTTGGATTGCAGATGCTTGACCAATTTGATTTCACGTTTGCCAATGTGCGGATCGCCACATAAGTTGGAGGATATAGATCAAGAATTTATTCCCGAAGCAAGATGTACATATCTGCCCCCAATGTCTAGCAATGTATGGAATGCCATGGATGGATGCTCAGATAA
Source organism: Sequoia sempervirens (assembly GCA_007258455.2). Taxonomy (NCBI): domain Eukaryota; kingdom Viridiplantae; phylum Streptophyta; class Pinopsida; order Cupressales; family Cupressaceae; genus Sequoia; species Sequoia sempervirens. Next base: position 58,278 of record VDFB02248646.1, on the reverse strand, counting down.
GTGTATGGATGGAGGGACATGGATTATCTTGCAATAAGATAAGGTGCTCGGATAATGAATGCTCATTTGGATAACGCTTCATGGCTCAGATAATGCTGCATAGGATAGGATTTAATGAAAACGGCCCATGTCAAGATGTTCACCGTAAACAAGCGTAAGGTGTGCCCCAAATTTTTTTATCAAGATCAAGATAACCAAGATGATGGATGCAGATAGATGCGAATGGATTGGATAAATGGTTCATGGATGGATGGATTTATTATGGATAAGATGGATGGAATGCTCAATTTATTATGGATGGGATAAGATGCTTTCATCTGAACCGGCGCACGTAGATGCTCAATTCTACACATGACGCCTGTTTGCCAGGTTTTCATCATGGTTCTGCTCCAGCTTCACCGTGAGTGGTTTTCTACTTAGAGGACTATTTTTCTTTACTATTTTCAATCCTTTTTCTAATTTTTTGGATTTTTTGCTTTTTTTATTTTATTTTTTATTTTTCCTCAAAGATTTTAAGCTCATGTTGAACCACCTAGTGGTGTTGATGTAGATGCCTCTGTCATGATGTGCCATCGATATCCTGCCTGAAGGAGTTGCTTTGCTAAGATATGTGCACTTGAATGCAACTTTTGGGATTCTTGATTTGCTTCATTGATACCGGAGTTGACTTTGTCTTTGTGCGCACATCGCGATAGATTGCCTTTTGAATCCTTATGATGAAGGGTTGTTGCCAATACATGGTCAATGTAAGAACCGATATTGGTGTGGAGGCATGGATGGAGTGCATTTAGGGATAAGAGATGGATTGGTTGACACTTTGGAACCTTTGACTCTCCAAACTTGGGAAGATGAGCAATGATGGGTGGATACGGAAGTGTGCATGGAATTAGGACCAACTGCTTGATACACTTTGTATGTTGCTTGAAAAGCCTGCTTTTGATTTTGCGGACATCTTTGATGGATACCTTTCCCTCTTTTAGTTTTCCCCATAGTTTCTTTGACTGATGGAGTTTGATAGGGATGATCTTTCTTTGTATTCTTTGGTATCCATTTGTATTTGATTTGTCCAATATGCTTCTTAGATTCTTTTGATTTGATAACGTTCTTTGTACTTTGATTCAGATCTTCCTTTTGACGTTGGTCCCAATTTGTGGATGGGGTGATGGGTGAATGAAGATTCATGGCGTGGCTGGTTGTAGTATTGACATTGATTTCATCATAAGGATTCTTCATGCTCCCTATGTTGACATTTGCTTGAGACGAAGTTGTCCCCAGTATGGTGGTAGTAGTACCTTCATGCTTTGATTTCGCTTGCTCCAAGAGATCTTGTGTATAATGCATTCTCTGATAAATGACTGTCATAGGTGACGTTTCAATTTGCTGCTCTGCTAACTCTGGATGTTCTATCTGACTTGTTTCCTTGAGCTGATAATGATGGATATCTTTATTCATGATGTCCTCAATCTGAGTTTGGGACATATTCGATCCTGATGTTGACAACTCCGTTTGATTGTAGGAATTAAGAATCTGCTCTTTTTGTGTAACACAATCTTGTTCTAGCTTTAGATCATCTACGTGTACATCCATAGAAAGCATCTCAAGGGTAGATGGAGGAGTAAGTGCTATGTGGATGTGATCATCTTGTGTGGATAGGAGAATATCCATTAGATCATTGTAGTATCTTGGAGATACAAATTTTTGATCTTGAATGATTTCAGAGTTGCTTTCGACATGCTTTGGATCAAGTTCTTGACATAGGGCAGCTTCAAAGGATGGATTTCTTACAAAGGGTTCTTGGACGTCGTTATTAGACATGGGGAATGGCTCAATATCCTCAAGTGTCGAGTTCAAAGTTCTTTCAGTATCTGTAACCATGAGGTCAAAGGGGATCAACATGTTTTGAAAAGGACCATTGCTAGACTTTGGTGAAAGATTTTGATCATGCTTTGGAATAAATTCTTGAGATATGTCCTCTAACTCGTAAGGCGATGTAGAGACATTTTCGACATGATCATAGGTGAACTGATTGTGCATTATGTCAATTGGATCAAATAATCCTAACACTCCTTGAAAGAGATCACTAAAAAGTGGCTCTTGATGTATGGTGAGTTGATCATCGGATTGTGTAGATACATCCTCAATGTGTTCTTCGATGGAGAGATTTTGATCATTGTTTTCGACAATTGTGGCGGAGGGATTTTCAATGTCTTTGACCATAGGGTCAAACGATGTTGACATTTCTTGAATTGGCTCATTGTCGAGTTTTGTTGGTGGATTTTGATCGTGATTCAAAAGTGACTCTTGAGATATGTTGATTTGATCCTTGGATGAAGTAAACGTGTGCTCAGTGATGGATTGATCTTGATCCTTGTTTTCAATAGTTGTCATCTTTTGTGTTTGTGCTCGTGTTGGTTGGGTAGCTTGAGAGGCTTGGGAAACTTGAAAGGATTGTTGCACTTGTTGAGCTTGTGTTGCTTGTTGTTGTTGCAGCGATGTTTGAGCTTGATTTTGCTGTGAAGCTTGAGAAGCGTGTGTGGCTATAGGCGCTTGCCGAATTGTTTGATATTGTTGGAGCAATTGTTGGTATGCTTTGAATGAAGCATTGTAATTGCTTACTTGGCTTAGTCGCAATGGTGGTGGTGGTGGGATTGAAATTGTGTTGGATGTAGTGACAAGTGTTTGAGATACGCTCGGAGCGATCATGGTAGTGAGGGGTTGAGCTGTGATGGGAGTGATAGTGGTGTTTGGAATGATTGAAGGGATAGTGATGGTTGGATTGACCGAGGTGATAGGCCCTTGGGAGACCGTATTTTGATTTGGGATCAATGTTGTTGTTTGATTAGATACCATCCATTGGTGTGATGTCGATGGTATATTCAAAGGATTTGTCGTGATGGTTTGATTGATGTTATGTGGATTGATTTGGGTGAAATGATTGGTGTTAGGTAAAGGGGGAAGCCCTAAACCAAGGAATGATGTAGGTAATGGTGGTGGAGATTTCCCTTGGCGCAATGCCTCAACTATTTTGGAAAGTTCTGCAATTTGATCTCGCCAAATTTGTTCTTGATTTTGATTTTGACTCACTTGAGATAGTTGATTTGGCTTGTGTTCAAGTAGTTTTGGCATGCATGCTTGCGATTTTTGAATGGGATTATGGGAAAATTGACTTTGGATAATGTTCTGATTTGGCATGATAGGATGAACAATGTTGGTATTGGGAATCATTTTTCCAAAGGTTTCCGAGTTAGGATTCATGTTTCGAAAAAATGCATTTGGTACATCCACATTTGGTTTGTAGGGATTTGGTGGAATGACATTGTTCGTTTCAAGGCTCATGCATTGATTATTCGATTGGTGGATTTGTAGGTTTGGACTTAGATCTATCATTGGGAAATGTGTTCCAAATTTGACTTGGGCATACTCACACTTGTTGTACCATTGACATTTGTCGAAGGTAATGATCCCATGTATGGACTTTGATAATTGATAGGCATTGCAAGGCTTTGAAGTTTCAACTGATTTGGATTACCCAAGATGTATGGATCAAGTGTATATTCCATGTTCCTCTTGTGTTTTGACCTTGTTATGAAAGTGACTTCTAAGGTTCTTAGGACCAATGGCAAGATGGAGGATGAAAGGTGGATGATATGAGTGATGAACGTTTAGGAACTTTGAATCAATGCTAGACTTAGGGATTTTGATTTTGATTGTTTGATGTGGATGATGAACTTGTAAACCCTAAGATGTTGGATGTTATCTTTAGGATGAACTTGTTCAAAAGGTTTGCTAATTCAATTAGATGTATGAGAAAGGATGCATTCCCACACACCTAATTAAACAATTGACTTTGATTTGGTTTAAGGATGTACCCAAGTCTAGAATGATGTTTGCAAAGATCTAAAGTTGTTTTGGTGAGATGGATTGATGAATGTTTGGAAGATAGATGAAAGTTTTGATGATCCTAAGAGACTTAGAGAGACTTTTTTTACTAGGCCAAGGTATTGAAGAACACACTTTTCTCTAAGAGCAATCAAAAGACCAATATGACCAAGAGATATCAAGCACATGTGTGGGGTCCAATTTGTTATCTTTGCTTAGTGTATTCCTTTTACCACAAACACACTCTTGATTAAAGTTTCAAACTAAGATGTCCAATGTCTTAATTTCCTTAAACCCCACAAGATATTTTATGTGGAAATTCAATGAACTTAAGGCAAGGGTTTTCCTATTGTTTACTCAAGAAGACAAATTGAGATATAATCCAATGCTTAGGAACCTCTACGAACGTGAATCCGCAGGGAAAGCAGTAACATATGGATTGAGTCAATGATATTTGTCTTAAAGAGGGTTTGAAATTTTGAGAACCATGTTGAATGTTTGTTTGCAAAATGTTTTCGAATACACACTGTGTTTTCAAACAAAGAATAGTTACAAGCCCTATGGATGTGTAAGACAATATTTGTTGGATTCCCACTTGGACAAGTCCAGCTACGCTTATCTCTAGTGGATGGTTAGATGCTTGACCCCACTGGCTCCCCTCCACGGCTCATTAACGTCAATCGGGGCAGCCAAGCATCAACACCTATGAAACTCCCATGGCGTGCTTTCCATCTCTACTAGAAGACCGTAAGAGTGTGGGGTGTCGCAATGAAGCCGTTCTTGCACCAACAAATAGATTAAGGATTTTGGCAAATTCCAACAATATTGTTCTAGTAAGGACTTTCCGCTCGCGGAGATTGACTCCATACGGCAAGAGTCCCCTTCGATCCATCTTGCTCCGAGCCAACCTGATTATGGCTTAACCAAACCCTCATTTATATCCTAGCTAGAAATACTCTTTAGCTTTAGAGTGTTACCGGTTGAGTCGTCATTGGGTGAGTACTTTTTCCCAAGGCAGGCCCTCTAAGATAAAACAAAAGCCAGCAAAGACACAATCAACTCGGGACGTGATCTTGATGGCACAAAGAAAGAGAATGTACGCGAAAATGCCCCTACTCACACTCGGACAAGATGTTCAATTTTTAAGCCCAAAATGAAGTGTTTTAAAGCAATAAAATGTATTTTGAGTGTTTCTCTTGCACCCTAGATCGCACGAAGCGCAAGGGGAGAGGATACGTACTCAAAAGACAATCACACAAATCAAACACTTGTTCGTTTTATACCCTTCAAAGCAATTGTGAATTCGTTTTAAGCACCAAAATGAAGTGTGAGGATTGCTTGTTCAATTTTTAACCCAAAACGAAATCTAGTAAGTGTGTCCTAAGGTTCGTTTTAAGTCCTTTGCAATGAAAAACAATTTGTTCGTTTTAGCCCCAATTGAAAACTAATGTTCTAAAACGAAAAGGAAAACAATTTCGTGAAGTGTTGATCAAACACTTAAAGTGTTAAAAAACACATTGTGTTTTCAAAGAAAAAAAATCTTCCCCTCCTTTCATTTTCGTTTTGTGAAGTAGTATTGATCAAACATTTAAAGTGTTAAAAAACACGACGTGTTTTCAAACAAAAAATCCCCCTCCTTTCGTTTTCGTTTGCTAGCCTTCTCCTTGTTGACTTTTCGCTTTCCTTGTACCTTTGTTTTCCTCATTTTCACCTATCAAACATCATAAATAAGGGTTATGCATGTATTGTGAAATAATAAGGCATGTTAATCATTTGAGGAAACTTTTTAAAGAGATAATAAAAATTGTATTTAAATAAAAGCATATGGCATTTTTTTTATGGAAGAACAATCAATTTGAAACCTTCTGCATCCAACCTTCTTTAGATTAAACATAAAGGACAACCGCTAAATAGGAAGCAATAAGATTAAATGCATGGTTTTTTTCCATAATGATATGCAAAATATAAGCTCTCCCTTAGAATAAAGCACTTCAAGAATTAGTTGAGTGGTGCCATCAATGTTTGATAATTATTGCATTCAAATCCATTTCCCAAATCAAATCCTCATACTTTGAAGATAAAAATAAAAACTCGAACCAACTCCCTGTTTTGCACCGCCGCTATTGTCAGAGTGTGATTTTTTTTACCATTGATGTAAAAGATCCCCATGACTTCATTTCCAAACGCATTTCCAAACACATTAGTCAACAAAATCAATCAACTTATGTCATATTTAATGTCAGGTCAATTGAATTTTCCAACGAGTGATACGACATGAAATTTTATTTTTTGTCAGTGACAAGACTTGGCTTGATACTCTAGATCATCAAATAAGATTTGAAATGGGAGCCTGTACTGACTTTACGTGGGAAACCAAAACAGTAATAATCACAACACCTGTTTTCAACGAATCATAAAAAATCTAGTTAGATACATGTATGGAAGACACCAAAGCTACCAAAGCCATTAACAAAGCTCGCTGCCCAAGAAGAGTTCGCTGTGACACTGACCTACATAAGCTTGCTTTGGAATTATCTGCGCCGCTGTTTTTGGCTACTCATAGTCAGTTGACATGACATTTGTTTTTGTTGTTGCTACCTTCAACTCTAGCACTGGGTGGAGGGACTGGTTTTGGACTGGGTTCGCTTCCTTTGGAGCGCCCTTCTATGGACTATGGCAAAAAGATCCAAGCTTGGATTCACTGTGTATCCTTTGCCACAAGTTTCGACGTCCGTGGTTGAGCTCTACAACAGTTTTCCTTCCACACACTCACCTCTGGAGCACAGGGATGTCTACGTGCTCTTGGACAACGAAGCCATCTATGACATTTTCTGTCGTTCACCGGACATCAAACGACCGACCTACACACATCTGAACCACCTCATCTCACAGGTCATTTCTTCACTTACCGCTTCCCTCTGGTTTGATGGAACTATGAAAGTATAAAGCTAGAGCGATGTTTGTCTAGTCTAGGAGACGTGCAAATGGGACTTTAATGGAGGTTGTGCAGGAGTAATGAAGGCGAGCGAACTACTGGACAGAATGCTTCAAAGAACTACCTTCAAACACCAGTTGATGTCAGATATGCTCCAAATGGATTTGTTAAAGAGGCTTAAGAAACTTTTCGGTAAAAGAGTTGGCTGGTGTAAAGCCGAATTCCACAACCGTAATCAGCAGGCGGTTATGCAAAATGCGAAGCATAGAAAAGGCAAATGAACTGTCTGTCAGAATGCCTCAGAAGAAATATGGTCTCAAAGAATGCAATGATTACGTGATATGCACAAAATGGATTAAAAAAAGGCTTTAGAAACTTTTAAGCAAATGCAACTGTCAGGCATAAAGCTATATTCCACAACATTTTGCAGTGTCCTCCCTGCCTGCGCGCAATGGGAGCATAAAGCAGCACGCGAACTGCTTAATAGAAAGTCTGAGAAAACACATTTAACTGATGGATTTTATTAGTTGCAGGATATGCGCAGATAAGGCCTGGGAAAACACGTTAGCTGACAAAGTATGCAGCTGCAAGAAAAAAGAAGACATGGTAACATCACTAAGGGTGGAGAGCGCCTCTTTCACTGAAATATTGATCTAATGACAACTAAAGTAGCTGGCCATCTTGATTATCCTTGCTTGCTGGTAGTCTACATGGACTGTCAGAAGACTGGGGCTCCGACTGACGTATAAGCACTGGGGGAGATTAGTGAGGAGAGATAGCTTGAGAGATATTCACCCCCAATGAGTATAGGATAAGACCCAGAGCTTGATCAATTCATGGAGGCCTACTGTGAAATGTTAAGAAGGCACCAGGCAGAGCTCGCCAAGCCTTACAAATAAGGAATGGCGTTTATAAATAAGGTTGAAACTCGACTCAACCCATTAAACATTGAAGTGATCAAAAACTCCTCTCCAGGTAACTCATATGAGATACCAGAATATGGATCATCGAAAGAGGAATTTGAGCTATGGGGAAGCTGAGGTGAATGAACTTGATCGTAGTGCCCAAGAAAAAGAGTTGAGGGATCAACCTCTACGAAAGTAGAGTGGATACTTCAGCACTCTCAAGAAGGAATTTAAGGCAAAATTTGCATGACCGGTGGCATCTCCATTTTAAGTGGCCTTATCCTTCAGAGACAGACAAGACTGCTTTGGTAGAAAGTGTAGGTCTGGATCAGAAGCAGATAAACAATTGGTTCATTAACCAGCGTAAAAGTCACTGGAAAGCTTCATATGCGATGCCGATCATGGTGATGGATAACTTAAATTCTCACACAACCTCCTTCTTTGTACATGACACAAAAGGTTGAAGGATCTTTTATACCTTATACATATTCTCCACATTTTACACTATATGAACGATGTCTCTTTCTTGTTAAAATGTGTATCAGTATCCCTCCATTTCATGTCTTAATGTCAGTTCTAATTTCTAATGAACAAAAGCACTACTTAAATAACAATTAGAAGAATGTAAAGTAGCATTTCTAACGCATTCCCATTTTATGAGATAGAAAATAAAAATGAAGTAACCGAAAAATATAACGGTGGGCGCCAAAATGTGAGAGGTAAAACCTTTCATTTAATCATAGATTGACAAATATGGCATAAATTTATCAATGTTGAACAAATGAGATAATCCCTCTCCCTATGAAAATATTGAGCAAGCATAAAGGAAATAACGACATCAAACTAACATAAAATCATAAGCAACATAAGCATGACATTTATTCCTAAACTACTCAAACACCATCTCATAGGGGGATTGGTGCTACTTTGATGTGGAAAGTAGCCCTTTCCCAACCCCTTTAGATAAGCTAATGATAATGATGGACAAGATCATTTCTCCAATGAAGAAAGTGACCTTGCATGAGATGTAGATGAAATTGTTAAGATTGTGGAGTGGATGAACAAAATCAGTTCTCCATGTGAAGAGAGTGACTTTGCATAAAGATTGTGGAGATTGTGAAGGATTTGCTTGAGGATGAAGCTTGCATTTAAGGATTTTCAAAATGCTAATTGTTGAAAATGGACCAATGTGGGATTAAGATTCCGCCAATGAGATAAGGACACTTGTCATCATGTGATTAGTTGATGTGTGTGCAAGATTTGGGAAGAGTGCCCAAGAGGGGGAAATTTTGAATTCAAATTTGCAATGAATGCTGAGTTTGACCTTTGGAAGACCTTTGGAAGGGGACATGTAAGAGACATGTAAGGCCTCATAAATGCTCTGTTTGGTGTACATGTCCACTTGGGGGGAAATTCAAACTTGGAGAATATTCTTCCTTTATGCCAAGTTGAAAATAAGGATTTTGATAAATCAATTAATTGCAATTTCATGTGCAAGTGGCCAAATCTAGAGAATGCAAGTGGGATGAGATTAGCATTAGATTTAATCAGGATTTATTAGCTAGGATGATGATTAGACTGATTTGACCACTTTGACTTGATTTAGGGATTTAAATCAAATCAAAGGGAGATGAATGACGATATGAGATATAATTAAATAAATGATTGATTTATTTAATCAAAGAGATGATAGGATCAAGTTTGATTTATTTGATTTAAACTGATGACTTTAGGAAATTGATAAATGAACTTGATTTATTTGCCGAATGGATGATTATGACCTAGTTGAATGCATTATGTCAATTTGACGTGTCTCATAAATATATATATATATATATATATATATATATATATATATATATATATATATATATATATATATATATATATATATATATATATATATATATATATATATATATATATTATTCATAATTAAAATTTATATCGATTAAAAATAAACGCATTTAATCATAAACTAAATGCAATTTACATTAAAACATAGTTTATATATAATAATTGGGAAACTCCAGTAGCATCAGGAGGGGAAGAAGGACCCATCCCCTTATTGACGCCCACCCCTTACCCGGCCCCCAGTCCCTGTGGTGGTGGCCATGTAATGGGGTCCCATACGGGGTAAGGGGAGGGTTTCGGCCCTCCCCGAACCCTCTGTTTTTTTAAAAAAAAAACTTTCTCAAATAAAATTCCGCATGAACAGTGATTGCGAATTTCAAAAAATGGAATTCGAAATTTAATTTAAATTCGTTTAAATAGAATTTACTTACTCATATTAAATTTACCAGTAAGTATATATATATATGTATATATATTTTTAATATATATATATATGTATTTTTACAAAATTTCAACAAATAATCAACGTGAATTAACAATACAGTCGAATTGTTTTCTGGTAAACAATTTTACAGAAAAACAAGAGTATAAATTTTTCATCCAAACAAATTTCATTTTGAAACCCTCTATAATTTTGCCATTTCACATGTAGGATTTATGTTGTTTAACAACTACATATATTTTTTTTTTTAACAGAGACTCAGATGTTTTATAACAGAAATTTCATTTCTTCCTCACCCAAACTATCTCATAAATCTTTTCTTTTGTTTAAACAAAAAATTTTCCAAGATTTCTTAAATAAAAAACATAGGAAATTCTAAACCACATAGAAATTCAAATACACAAAGAAAAATACATGTACTCCTTGCTAACTGATGAAGAAAATCTTTGTAGCCTTTGAAGCCCCTGTTTCCTGTAACCACCAAATCCTTCCCGAGAAACCAAATCCAGAATCACCAACCACCAAGATCCTTTGGAGGATCTTTCACAAGAAACAACAACTCCAAATCACAGAGAGATAACAATTCTTAAGAATTTTTTTAGAATTTTAACACAGAGAAAGAGTTTTTGCCAGTGCTCAGAAAAATTTCCCCAAGGCAATTCAGTAACCCCGTGCAAATTCCCGAGATCCTCAATAACCTCCGTAAGAAAATCTCAACAACCTTTTACAATTATGGCACTCACACACTTGTCGAGAAGTTGTTGAGAAAATATCTTCTCCACTTCTCAGCAGTTTTTGCCATTCAAAAATTGCATGTAATTTCCAATTTATTTAATTTAAATTTTTACAAATCAATTTTCATGCATTTTAATTAATTTATTAAATTTAAAATTTAAAACTCATTTCACATGCATAATCTATTTTAATTTATTTTCTAATCTATTTAAACACAATATAATTTATGCACTTAATAATTTAATCTAATTAATTAATTTATTTAATTAAAATAGTTAAATCCTTTTAAGACCAACTATTTAACTAAATAAACTAACTAATGTATTAAATATTCAAGTAAATAAATTTCAATCATATTTAAATATTAATTAAATAACAATAAATAAAGCACAATAATTAGCATTAAAATTAACCAACATTTACCTTTTAAAAATTATTTAACCAACAGAATCACAATACAACCTATGACCCAAACTAAAAACTGACAATGTACTAATACTAAGGTTAGAGATTGGACTAGGATAAACCTAACTACTATCTCCCGTTCAACATTTTCCATTGAGTCTTGACACGCTCAGACCTGATTACACAGGTGGAGTCGGTTTCATGTACCTATAAATCCTGCAACCAAGCAAACAACATACATACATGTATATATATAAAACATTAAACAGACACACCATGCGGCGAAAATCACAGATATCACAGGGCACTCGCAAGCGAGTGATGCGATTCTGTTCTCCACACCAATACACTCACAAAAAACTGACTCAATAAACATTGTTAGTCCATCATAAGCATGTGCATATCCATAAACAACTGAAAGTAAACATCTACACTAAATCATATCATGTCTAAAAACAATAAACATCACACAAAGTATCATCATGTCACAGAATAATCCATCATCGCTCAAAACCAGCGATCCAAGTATCCAACAAAACAACATAAGTCTAATAGCATGAAAAGTATCAACAGAAAACATAAGCATAAACGGAGGGGTACTACAGAGTTGGCTAAAAAAAACCCAACTATTTTGATATGAGGTCATTTCAGGGAGTTGGGCATGGCATGCCCCATCATAGACTAGGAGCATGTGTCAATCCTCAATGAAGTGCTCTGATTGCTCCTGTTGTTCCTCCTCCTTCTCCTAGTATTCCCATTGTATTTCAGCAACAAACCATGTTATCGACATTAGGAGCATTGAGTTCACTTTCAGGACATATCACTCATCATACTACACACACGATGGCTGAAGTGGCCAATAGAGAGCATGGAGGCTCAGGCTATAGGAATACTCAAGCATCCACTTTAGGTGACCCACATGCATCTGTGACAAATTCATATATGAATTTACTTTATTTTTGAAGATCATCCTACCTAGGTATGTTCATCTTTTGAACTTAAATTTAATTCAAGTTTGAAATGTGCAAAATTCATGTAAATAATCAATCAAATTATATATAATATAATATTAAGTCAATAATTGTTTGGTGTAGATGCATGATCACATGATGCCTAAAACTCAATATGATCGTGTCTATAAAGTAAGTGTTGTAGATCTAGGCTCACATTTTGGACATATATTGAACCAATATATATTAAATAATATGTGTGGATATATCTAATTTAATTTGAATTTGTACACATGTTAAATGATATATTATATCTAGATGCAGGGAGGTCATACGATACCTAGTACTAACCAACCACAAGTTGTGGTGAGCGCTCCTAAGACATCATCAACTCAGGTGCATGCTTTCAAATGTTTGTTAAGTTTAAATTAAATACACATCATAGATCTAATTTAATTTGTTCATTTACATACACATGTGTGAATGATCTATAAAAACTATTGTACATCTATATGTAGGGATTTCATAGATACCCATGGTGGGCACACCTGATACATTGTCAACATTTATGCTTGGGAAATCTTAGGTGCTTGATCATGAGGTGATATCGTTCGAGGTTGTAAAATTTACTAAATCTCCAATACAATTTTTATAGACCTTTTAAATATATATATTCGAGGTTTTAACATATTGTTTGCTTTATATGAATATGTAGGATATAGTAGATCAGGCATTTGGATCTTCTCAAGTGATAGCTATGCTACCCATTGAACAAAATGTGCTAGTAGATTCACATGATCATATGGCAATTTATGCATATTAAAAATCATTTTTACTATATTTAGTAGATATTTAATTAAATTTATTTTTATCTAAAATTTAATATTTTTAAGTTTAAATAAGTTTAATTATATCAAAATTTCTAAATAACTTTAAATATAATTTCAAGTTTCTTGTACTCTTTTATAGCATGATGTGTGTACATCTAATCAACATGGAACAAAGAGGAGACTTGATTTGACTGATCAGCCTAATAGTTAGATGGTTTTAAATTATATGGACTATAGATCTCTAATTTTATTTTGAACATGTTATTATCATATTTGTGTTTATTTATATCAGTTGACTTTAATATAATGATTATAAATATGGAGTAAATCATGATCGTGTTATGTTCATTTTGATGATTATATGCACTCATGTATGTATAGATATAAATTATCTAATTTTCAAGTAATACATGCACTATATAAATTCTTATTTAGAATCAAATTTCATATATATAATTTATCACATGGTTAGGTGACAAATTAAAACATTCCTTAAATAGTTTAGATCATATTCATAATAAATTAAGGGCGAGTAATTTTAACTATTTTCCAATTCTAGCAAATATTTGAATCAATAAACAAAAATCTATTTGCTTGTATGTATAAAATGTGGTAAATACAAGACATGAAATGTATAATCTATAAAATTGGAACAAGATATTTAAAAGTGACTAATAAGATCATTGAAGTTCATAAATCAAAAAAACATGTATAATGTATATTGATGTTTAATACAACTATATAACATGATGAAACATATATGTACATGTAGATACAATTAAAGCTTATCAACTTTTAGGTGAATACCAAAAATTGATATTTACATAGTCTCTTGATAAAAAAAAATTTGAGTGACAATCATGTGGTAGACCAACTTGATGAGAACCTGCAAAATAATTAATGTAAGTAAAGTAACTATAAATTTTATGATTTAAAGTAAATAATTCATGCAAGAAAAGGAAAATATATAGTAGACTCCATACAAATTCAAATGGTGTTTTCCATAGGATGGATTAAGGGGACCTAAGAGGATATAGCTTAAGGGGGGTCCTAAGAGAATTCCTTAAGGGGAGTTAATAGGATGGCTTAAGGGGATGCAAGAGGATGGATTAAGGGGAGTTGATAGAATTACTTAACGAGATGTAAGAGATTGGATTAAGGGTAGTTGATATAATGACTTAAAGGGATGAAAGAGGGTGGATTAAGGGGATGCATGTCATGAACCTTGGGATATGGTTTAATGGGTCCTAAGAGGATGGTTTAAGGGAAATTATCAGATCGACTTAAGAGATGAAAGATTGTGGATTAAGGGTATGTAGGAGGATATGACTTAAGGGTCCTTTAAGAGGATGGCTTAAGGTGATGCAAGAGAGTGGATTAAGGGGGGTTGATAGAATGACTTAAAGGGATGTAAGAGGGTGGATTAAGGGTATGCATGTCATGAACCTTATGATATGGCTTAATGGGCCCTAAGAGGATTTCTTAGGAGGAACTATGAGAGTGACTTAAGGGATGCAAGATTGTGGATTAAGGGAATGTAATAGGATATGACTTAAGGGTCCTTTAAGAGGATGGCATAAGGGTAGTTTATAGAATGAATTGAAGGGATGTAAGATGGTGGATTAAGAGGAGTTGATAGAATGACTTAAAGGGATGTAAGAGGGTGGATTAAGGGGAGTTGAGAGAATGAATTAAAACCCTAGACCCTAAAACTTAGGACCTAAATCCTAGTAGATGAACTCTAAACCCTTAAAACCCATATAAATTTGTTATTCTAAGCATCTCATGAGCCCTAGAAACCCTAAACCATATGAGCTAAAGTCTAGGAGATGAACCCTAAAACATTAACCCATATAGACTTGTTATTCTAAGAATCTCATGAACCATAGAAACCATAAACCCTAAACCATATGGCCTAGAGACTAGGAGATGAACCCTAAACCATTAACCCATATAGATTTGTTATTCTAAGCACCTCATGAACCCTAGAAACCATAAACCATAAACCATATGACATAGAGACTAGCATATGAACCCTAAACCATTAAACCATATAGATTTGTTATTCTAAGCATCTCATGAACCCTAGAAACCATAAACCCTAAACCATATGACCTAGAGACTAGGAGATGAACCCTAAACCATTAACCCATATAGATTTGTTATTCTAAGCATCTCGTGAACCCTAGAAACCCTAAACCCTAAACCATATGACCTAAAGACTAGGACATGAACCCTAAACCATTAAATAATATAGATTTGTTATTCTAAGCATCTCATGAACCCTAGAAATCCTAAACCCTAAGCCATACAATATTGATACTAGGAGATGAACCCTAAACTATTAACCCATATAGATTTGTTATTATAAGTGTCTCATGAACCCTAGAGAGACTTAAGGGGATGCAAGTGGATGGATTAAGGGTAGATATACAAGGATGGCTTAAGGGGTGTTGAGAGAGTGACTTAAGGGGATGCAAGTGGACAGATTAAGGGTAGATATATGAGGATATGGATTAAGGGGTCCTAAGAGGATGGCTTAAGGGGTGTTGAGAGAGTGACTTGAGGGGATGAAATCAGATGGATTAAGGGTAGATATATGAAGATATGGATTAAAGGGTCCTAAGAGGATGGCTTAAGGGGTGTTGAGAGCATGACTTAAGGGGATGCAAGTGGATGGATTAAGGGTAGATATATGAGGATATGGATTAAGGGGTCCTAAGAGGATGGCTTAATGGGTTTAGAGATAGTGACTTAAGGGGATGCAAGTGGATGGATTAAGGGTAGATATACGAGGATATGGATTAAGGGATCCTAAGAGGATAGCTTAAGGGGTGTTGAGAAAGTGACTTATGGGGATACAAATGGATAGATTAAGGGTATGGATTAAGGGGTCCTAAGAGGATGGCTTAAGGGGTGTTGAGAGAGTGACTTAAGGGGATGCAAGTGGATGGATTAAGGGTAGATATACGAGGATATGCATTAAGGCATCCTAATAGGATGGCTTAAGGGGAATTAATAGAGAGATTTAAGGGGACACAAGAGGATGGGTTAATGGTACATAAAAGGATGGCTTAAGGGGTTTTAGGAGAATGCCTTAAGGGGATATGAAATAAATTATAATTTTTTTATAACATGACAATGAATTAAATTTAGTTTTATATTTATACTATCAATTAATTGTACCTAGAACTATATATAGTTACCTGTCTCTAGATTTGAATTCCATTTTAATATATGTGCATCTCCTCTCTTTTTTGTAAAGCATCTAATTTTGGGAGACTTGAAACAAAAAATGATATAAAAAATTAATTAGGAAATGACTAAAGACAAATATATATATATATATATATATATATATATATATATATATATATATATATATATATATATATATATATATCAATTAATTATATATACAACTATATACTTACCAAAATTTATTTACTCTGTTGTACCTCTACATCCTCTCTTTTTATAATTCATCTATGATTGTCTCATGATCATCCATTGAAAATGTGCATCAAACTTTATTAGTAGGCCTCCCTTGATATCTAACTTGTTTTTTATTGTCTTTCGAAATCAAATGTGAGTAATGTATAATCTTTTTGTGTCTTTCATAATCTTCAAATGTAGGAAATCCATTCTTTCTTATCAAATACTTTTGAAGCCAAGTGCCAACAACAACCATTGTACCAGTTGGATACTCAAAGTTGTCATCACCCACTCTATGATGTACCAACTTATGTTTTCCCTCAACACATCTAGCCAACCAGTACTCTTTCTCCTCTTCATTGCCCTTAGGTGCAACAAAAACATACACATGTCCTGAAAAAATAAATTAAAAAATCAATAAAGACTGACTTAAATTTAATTCACATAGAAACATACATACATATAAAATTCAACTCAATAAATAATGTACCTTCTTGTAGAAAATCTGAAACACAATCAAAATCATCTGATGTGAACACTTGATTATCCTCAATTATCATTCCATGTTGAACATGTATCGATGTAGGCATTAAGGCTCTTTGTTTCCATTCTTTGACCCATTCCATATTTTCACACGCCTCGCAATCACCTACAATAAAAATTTGACAAAAGCATGCCAACTCCCTTGTCCATATTGTCCATGTGTTTGATTTCAAACTCTTAAATGAATGCCATTTTCTAGATCCATTAATTGTTTCATAGTCTTGTCGAGAAAAAATAACATTTTATTCAACTAACCGAAAGAAGCATCGAATTATTGAGCTCTCACTTGTTCTTGTAGATAATTTGGTATTAAACCAATCTACAATTGCACGTTCATCTCTAAATTTCGCAACATCCTCAAATTTTAGTTGCTCTCTAGCAAGAGCTCTTTTCACACATGTACCTGCTCCATCATCTTCTCCCTTACCATGACCAGCTTCAAAAAAACTCCATATGTGCTAGATATTATTTTCCTTATGAACTCTACATAACAAATAAAAAATTCTAGCATTTTTGAATTGACCCGTGTAATTATCCAACCATATGAGATGTTCTAGCATTTGAATTCCTCTCTCTTTTAAATTTTTATAAAATATATCAAAACAATATTGAACAAACTTAGATGAATGTAATCGATTATCACTTACATAAAAATAGTACTCTCTCAAAAAAATTATATTCTCTTTTGTACTATCATCTGCATGTCTATAAATAATGTGAACAAATATAGCTACTTGCATTGAATTATAATACTATGATTTAATTTCTTTTTGTGGAGCAAGAGTATAATTTTCAACAAAATCAACAACTGACAATATAGTTCCTATTGGGAATGTTTTTTTACATAAATGAAATTGATTATCAATCCAATGAGCATATTGAGAGTGTTGAACATATTTAGGTACAATCTTAACTTTAAATTCTATAATAAATGCATGCATACTAAATTTTTCCACAATTAGCTCACAATGTTTTCTAGTTTTTCCATCTTTTAAAGAATACTCAACATTTTTAAATTGTTTTACATCCAATAATTGTTTTCCAAATTCATCTAAACTAGTTTCATGCATACATTCTCCTAATAATGAAAAGTTACCACATCTATTGTATTCTCCATAAATACATGCTTTTAAATAAAATAAGTTTCTATTAGAGGGTTCCCAAAACAAACCTTCTATAAAATCAGGTGGCATATTAATACCACAAATGTCCTGCATAATTTGGTTAGCGTGCAAAGTGCATCATATATATCGAAAACTATCATAATAATAATGAAATTGTACATGATTCTTACAACAACAAGAGATTTGTTGCTTATTAATTATAACATACCAAGGTTTACACTTTTTGAATGATCTTTGACTTATGTTAATATTTGAAATGGTAAGATTGAAGAATCTATAATTTTTTTATATAATTCAGTTCAAGTCATATCTAAGAGATGCTTTGGATGAGGTTCATGAATTTTGGAACCCACCATTAATTTTAAGACATCTCTAATGTTAGGTGATACTCTTGTATTATCATGCCAAAATTTATCGATTAAAGATTTAATTTCATTAGTTAATTTCATGTCTAATCTTGGGAGTCTGCCACTAAGACTCCAACATTGATTAATTGGATCTTTTTCAATACTTTCTCTTCTTTTAGAAGCTCTTATCAAATTTTTAAGATTTACTTTTATACATTTACTAATCTTAACTTTCTTTTATTTGAAGTTGCTTTATCAACTAAAGCAGTTGTTATTGCATGACGAGCTGCATTCTTATTTTTGATCGACTTTTTTTACTTATAAAATCAATATCATTAGCAACACTAGATATGAATTATTCTACTGAATCATCTTTCTTTTTTGGTTTTACAAAAATACTTAATTTTTTCATCACTTTTCTCATTTTCGACGTTCTCATCAGTTGCACCATGACTTGACATTGGAATCCTAATTTCTTTCTATAACTTTTTTTTAAATATTCTATTTCCATAAATTCTAATTTTTCTCCAAGAAAATTTACCGCAAATGTTATCTAGCACATCTTTTTCAATTGTAAAAAAAACATTTTTGCCTTCATCCATACAAGGGGTTTGATTTTCATTCACACAATGGGTTTCATTTTCATTTTCAAATGTAAAAGTGGTTTCATTCTCATTTTCATAAATATGAGGGATTTCATTCTCATAAGATATAATTTCATCATTTTTTTGTTTTTACATTATTTCAACCCTAGAATTACCGATATCATCAATGGTGTATCCAACTTCATCTAAACAAGCAAGATCAATATTATAAAAACTTGGTTTTGAATACATACCTGGATAGATTGTTTGAATAGGTGCATTTTACATATCATTGGGAGGTGGATTTGAAGACATACCCAAAGTTGTTTGCATAGGTACTATTTCCATATCATTCAAAGTTGAAGTTGAAGGCATAGTTGGGTTTGTCTCTACAATTTCATTTTCTTCCATATTCACCATATCCACTTTTGCATCATCTACATTCATTTCATCATTCATGTATTCCTCTTCAACATTCATGGAACTATATGCTTCCAAATTTTTCATTTGATGAATTCTTTCTCTTCTATCCCTTTGTCTTTTTGGCTCCATACCTCTATTTGCTTGAATTTCTTAGAGTGTCATTAACTGTCTACATTTTTTTCTTTGTCTTTGCTTATCATCCATGGTAACCAAACCCTCTTTGATGAAAAAACTAATGATTCAAGTAATCTATTTTCAAATTTCCATCTCCTTCAAATATTCAAATAAAACTATGTAGTATGAAGAACCTTTTTCTATAAACTTTGAAGTACAAAAACATCATGAATACATCCAAAAATTCTCTCTTTCCAAATCTTCTTGTAAAAATTTGTGTACTTGATTCCACTTCAAAAAATAAACTTGTACTTTGTCTCTTCCAACAATTTGAATAGAATATGCCCTGCACAAGACAAATTTGCAATAAAAAATACAAAAAATAGTGCTTTTGAACCGTATTGTAGAAAAGGAATGTTGTAGAAAAAAAAATTTATTAGTATTTTCCAAATTAGGAAAAAATGACTATATCATAAATGTGTGCACATTATGAAATGCATACACATTCTATTTTAGGAATGTGCATGCATTATATATAATGCATATGTGTTACCTTAACCCAATGGGTAAATAGATAACGTGTATGCATTATGAAATGCGTACGCATTTCATTTAAATAACGAGTACATTTTTTAGTAACGTGTATGCATTATTTAAAAATTGAATTCCCAAAGCACATGTAGCCTTGGTTTTAGGCTTTGGAAAGGCTTGGAAATCTGAGCCTTAGCCTTTGACCTGCAACTAATAAACTAAGCCAGATTGAAGAAGAAAGTCCAACTTTGGTAATATGGCTGATGGACCTTTTTTTCCAAATCAATCTATAAAATTAAAACCATTAGAGAGCATGATGTCTAATTTTCAAATATATATTTTTTATTAAGATTTGATTATGTTTGCTATTTTTTAATTAATTTATAAGCAAACTAGTCCTTAAACTTGAAATATTAGGCTTTTTTGTTTTTTAACAAATTTCTTTTGGTTAAGTTTCTTGAAAAAAAATTTATATGGCATCAAAATTCGGACAATTTTCTACACAATGAAAAAAAAATTCAAAAAATGTTTAGTTTAGGTCCAATTATGTTGTTCGTACATGTTGATTTAAAAAAAAACAATTAAGGTCAATAAAAATTCAATTAAAAAAAATATTCAACAAAAAATTACAAAAAAAATTCCTCATCAATATTCATGTTGTTAGCTCTCTTTCTCCAAAAGGAATTATCAAAATACTTTTATTTGGGTCAAAAAGTGGTGTCCGTACACATGCATGGTATGGTAAATAAATAGGGACTTTTAAAAAGTGTTTTTAATAGATCCCTATCAAAATTTAATTTCTATCATCTAGGTATTTGAATAATTTACATATTTGGAGACTAGATTCAAAATGATAAATTTCATATTACTAACGTTTTTAAAGATTCATTGTGTAAGTGCCTCAAATTTTTAGTCCAAGTGTGAAAAATTCTGAAAAACAACAAAAACACTTCCATTTTTTGAGCTTTTTGTAGACCCAACTTCTTGCATTAGCCCTACTCACTATTCACTGACCCACACACAAATAAAAATCTTGACCTTAATTCCAAGAGGTTTCCTATCCATTATTTCCACCACCAAGGGATTAGAATTTTTTTTGGGATAGGTGGTACATGGTTTTTAACTACCCGCCATGTAACAATTGCAAAGTCCCCCAATATTTCTTGAGGAAACTCTACTATGAGTTCATCCTCAAAAAAATCCCAACTACTTTGATATGAGGGACTTCAAGGGGAGAGGTGGGGGGTCAACACAGGATAGAACTGGTGCACGACTAGATCCTTAGTGGCAAGGGAGATGAGCTCTTGCTAGGTTGGCTTGTGAGCACGTCATTATCCCGTTTGTCGTGAAGGAGAGTGCTGAGGTGGATACTTTGCAATCTATCAACTCTTTGAACTAGATTATCATCAGACATGTTAGTCTTGTAGTACAACGCCATCTAGGGGAGTCTTCAAGGGGTAGGCTTCCACCCTATTCTTGTTAGGTTTGTGGGTCAGCTTGTACATATGATCCCACATGCACTCAAGAGGATGGAGCGCAAGATATGTCTACAACCACAGGGATGGAAATGTCAACTGAAATTTTGAATCGAGCTTTCAACATCAATAATTAGGTAAATGATTTTTTTTAGCAAAAATCGCAAGCCACTATAAATATATTAATATTTAAACATAAGTTTTACAAAATCCTAGTTCAGGCACGCATACTAGTGAGAAAGAACCAAGAAGACAACCCCCAATTATAGCTCGAGTAAGACCATTGATTGAGATTTTACGATTCGACTATTTTACCATGACAACCAACATATGGCTATTACATTGCACAAAAAATTAGCTCAGATAGGCCAAAAATATTAATACAACACCCTTTGACTATCAAAACCTTTTAAAACCCTTTACAATGTGAACCCCATTACATACCCCATTACAAGTTTCACAAAATTGACTCATTTACATGACAAAACCCTTTACAAGTTTCACAAAATTGACTCATTTACATGACAAAACCCTTTACAAGTTTCACAAAATTGACCCATTTACAAGTTTGTCTATTTCAACCCATTACAAAACATTAGAAAATTATAACTAGTAAATAGTCGAAGGAATGAAAATAGGATTAAAATGAAGGAGACTTGTTTCTTGCTCTTTGAGGACCATTTACTGATCTTTTTTCATTCACCACTTGCTTTTTTTTAAGATCATAATCATATGATGGATCTGTTTTGTTTATGTCTAGGAGATAACAATAATTTTTTTTTCCTTTTGTAGCTTGTGGAAAAGCTGATAATTGTAGATCATGAACACAATATGGTTCCTCAAGAAGGAAATTGCATAATACTTTCTCTTAAATTTATCTATCTCTTCCATGGAGAATGGAGACCTATACTTATTAAGAGCTTGATACAAGTGAGTAGAAGTATCATGCATTGTTGATAACAACATGCCTTGAAAAATATATGCATACCTCTTCTTGTAATGAATTAGATGCCTTGGGAATAAACCTCCCACCAAGTCATCACCCTTGGTGAAGTCAGGTAAATGTTAGCATTTTCATTGAATTTAATTTATTAAATTTCATTTTTTAAATGCAAGATTAACTAATTTAGTTTAATGATTGTAATAAAACTTTAGGGTCACAGTTTTGATACTGGATACACTGTCCCTCCACTTGTTTATTACTCCACTACATCCACCGCCGAGGTATGTAACTAGTAAACAATTATAAATTTATTACATGTGAATAACATTGTTATATGAATTATCTATTCATATCCCCAAATGTAAAAGTAGTTTCCTTCTTTACAATAGCCACTTGCATATCAACATGTTGGGTTGGCTGAGGGGGATTTAGTTGGAGAAATCCCTTATTTGGTTTCTTGAAAGTTTGGTATTTGTTTTGAGTTTTGGCTTCATATTTTCCAAGATGGCTAGAGGTGGGTTTTTTTCACAACTACTAACTGAGTTTTGATAATCATAAAGGGCGGTACACAAGTGTATGAAGGAAGGAAATTTCATCATGCCAAGCTTATATCTTGAATCTTACTTTGTAAGTTCTCAATGAACATTCATTGAAGGTCAAGATCGGGAATCTTTATGTTGAGTTGGGAATAAATTAATTGGTATTGTGAAATGAAGTTAGTGACCTTTTCATCGTCCTTTTGCTTACATCTCATCAAATCAGCTAATGTCATCTTAGGAGTCATATGCACTTGGAAATGGTTGATAAAGGAATAGACAAGTTCATTGAATGGACAAATTGAGTTGTTCAAAAATGAGCAAAACCATTCAAGGTGGTATCTTTCAAGGACCTAGGGAAAAGCTTAGTGAAGAGATTATTTTCAAGGATGAAATCACTACATAAGGAGGTGTAAGTGGAAACATGGTTAGAAGGATCTCCTATTCCTCCAAATTTCTCAAATCAAGGAATCTCTATAACTTGTGGTATTTCTATTCCTAATATCTCCAAGGATAAGGGATTTCTTCTAACATAGTATGACGGTTTTCCATTTTAATTTTGGTTTATGGTGGAAATTTTTCATTGAATTGATGAAACCCTTTGCAAAAGTTGGTTAAGAACATTTTGCGTCATTGGTTGTGTTTTGGTATGAAGGTGAATATGGTGGAGTTGTATATGTGTTCGAGGGGGAAGTGAATGGAAAACTTATGAGAGGTGAGGTTTTAGGAGATATGATGTTAGATGTCACAAAGGTATATAAGGATTGCTATAACTATAAATACCCAAGGTAGGAATGGCATTGCTAGTAGGTTGCATTGTCGTGGTAACTTGAGGGTTAGTATAGGTAGGAATAGAGGCAATGGTTGTAGGACAAGGAATTTAAGTTCCTCCTTAAATTGGAGCACAACTAGTCATTGAGGTAAGGTGTTTGCCAAAAATGTAATCTAGGTTACGTGCAATCTCTATTCCCTTTTCACTTTTAATCATTTGATGTATGTTATATAATGTAGGGATAGATCTATATATTGGAAATTTTATCAATACTCACAAGGTCTCGTAGATGTGCCAATTCTTCATGGATTTGAACTATGTATTCTTGAGGAACACTAGCAACCATTTTTTCATCACTTTTCACAGTGCTTGTAGGTAAGGTAGGCATAGGAACAAAGTTATCAAAGGTATGGTCCATACCTGGTGAACTAGTGTCAACACTATGAGTGAGAGATAGATAACCCAAGATCCACGATGAGTGTACTATCATGAGATGGAATGAGTTTTGAACTACGTCTCACAATAGTATTAGAATAAGGCCACAAAGTTGTAAAGCTAATAATAGGGACAATCAAGGAAGGATAATGAATGCAAGATAAATGCAATGAACAAAAGATAAATGATATGCTTTAATTCTAATTCTTATGTTTACAAATGCAATTGAAATTAACCAAATTATGAAAAGATTGACAATGGCAGTAAAAATAGTAACCTAAAGACAGCAAGCAAAAGCACAAATAACAAGATTTCAATGCTCTAAAATGTAGACTTGGAGACTAGTATTCCTAGTTGGGCATATAAGTCCCACTTAGGGTTTTTAGAAGGTTCAAACTGTGAAAAACATAAAGCAAACAATACTTAGGAATTTTCAAAAAAGACCTAGACAAGGAAAAATACTCCCAAATGGACATATGATTCTTAGTTAGGGGTTTTAAGACTGAATCACCGAATTTTGAATTGATTTTTGTCTCTATATTGTGTGTTTAATTGATTGTTTGCAATTACAGATTTTTTGTGCAATTGTATTTATATACAAATGTGAAATAGAGAACAAAATGATCTCATATGAGATGCAATTTGAATGTAAATCTAATACTAAATGAATGAAGAATGATTCCAAATGTAATTATGATGCAATACTAATGCAAAATTTTATTTCAATGAAATTAAATGATGCAACAAAACAACCTATGCACTTTTGACTAGTGCAAATTTTAGAAGCACTAAACACAATTCAACTACAATATGTGCAGGATCATGATGGGCCAAAAAGTGGTGATATAATGGGTATGTGTAGGGTATGTGGTTGACGAATTATTTTTACCCAAAATTGATGAAATGTAAAGGGTTTTTAAAGAAGATTCTCAACTTTCTACCAATATAAATTATGCTTTACTTTGAATTTAATAAATAATTATTATTCATTTTTTATTTGAATTATGACTAAAGTCCTGATTGATAGGCTGATTGAAAAACATCTATAACTTTCAAACAATATCACATTTTTTGAATTCGAAACATGCGTCACATTCTATGCTTCACATACTATAGGATTAAAAAATGAAAATTAAATTTCATGAATTTTTGACCAAGTTAAGGTGGTCAAACATACAAGTTTTTATATTTTTTAAAAGTTGTAATAAAAAATTCATAATTAATTATTTACTTGGAAAAATTACAAAAAAATGAATCACATCGGGAAATGAGTCCTCTACTTATATCTAAAATCTTATAAAATATATATTATCATTTTATTATGGTTAGGGTGGTCAAAAAGACACACCTACTTCTTATTTTTTCCCTAAAATTTAAGTACTGCTACATTCAAATTTCAAGTTTTCACCAAATAGATTTAAAAAAAAAAAACTAGTAGTTTAGAAACTTCATTCAATTTTCTACAAATTCTATTATTAATGTATATTTTTGAAATAATATAGATAACTTATTCCAATTTTTACGTAAAGTTTCCTAACTCTAATTTTTTTGAATTTTTCACCACTTAAGGGCCTATTTTTTCCATGATGATCCTGCACATACCCACTAATGTAAATCTAATGCAAAGCTAATGTAACTTAAATCTAGGGCTAAAATGGTCTCCAAATAATAAATTCAAGGGTCCAAAGTTTGTGTTCACCATAATGAAATGAAGAAAAAGAGGGGTGGATAAGAAGGTGTGATAAGCCTCTATATTTCTCTTTATTTCATTAGGAAACTATATATCTTAATCAAGTGACTATAAACCCTCAAGTGAATAAACTCAATTGATAAATCTAGTCGGTTTCTAGTGTAATTAGATGGGGGATCATCATTAAATAATTCTTCAAAAGGAGATATGAAAACACTTATCCAATCTCAGTATGTAACCTAGGAACTTTAAAACATGAAATCAAACTGATAAGCTGAATGGAAACAGTAAAGTACCTGGTGAAATGAAGAATCCAAAACAAGGTCTGCAAACTCTAAAAACTACTTTCTAGGGCTTTATCGAGACTAATACATTAGATTGAGCGTATAAGTCCTGCTATAGGACTTTTTAGGATCTTTCTGAATCTTTCGAACCCAAATCCGACACTATTGAATATTGTTGAAAGTTCTAACTAGGGACTAATATGCCAAGTTGGGAAAATGAGTGCACCTGTAAGGATTAGAATGATGTTTTTGTAGCCTCTAGTGATTTTTTATAGCTTCCTTCTTGTCCAATCTTCAAGTCTTGAAATTTTGAATTTTGCTTTGTAGTTGAGTTTTCATGAAGATTACAAATTCTTGACAACTTTTACAATTTTTTCAACTTTATCTTCAAAGGATATTCAAGCTCAAATTCACCTAAATTTGCAAAGACACATCAAGCAGGACAAACATGTTGTTTTGTTAGGGAATGGGGGTTTTCCTTGGTCAAAACCCGTTTTGGTAATTAAACCTTAATGAGAAATGAAACTTGAATGGAAGGAATGATGAATGAACAAATTCAATGTTGCAACTCACCAAACCCTTGAAATAAAGGTTAAAAAATTGTGTGAAATGACTAGCATGAATGTGGATCTTGACTCTTGATTGAATTCTTGAAACTTCTCCTTGGATGCTTGCTTGAATCATGAAACCTACAACAAAAAAGTTAGCTCACAAACACACATGATGCATGAAGACTTTGACATGATGCTTGAATCTTGAATGTTGCTCAAAATGCTTGATGATTTGCTCTTCAATGCTCTTAATATCATAAAATTTCCTTAGGAATGCTCTCTTGAAAATATTAGATGAAACATTATGAAATGACCTTGTATTTATACTTGTTCATGGTTAATTTCTAGAAAATACAACACTACAAGCTAACATTTAGAAATTGAAACTAAGGAAAATAAAATCCCACCAAGAATTTAAGCTAAAATAGGTCCTATGTTAAAGTGGGACTCATACACCCAATTGGGCGTATGAGTCCCAGGACTTAAAACCTAGGACACATACCTTGAAAATTGTGATGTTGATTATGTCATTTAAATTTCATGGCCCAAACCTAGGGAGAACCCATACACACCATTAGGCGTATGAGTCCCAGATTCCTAAATCTGGAACACATATCCAAAATTTTAAATCATGAGGTTTCATTTATTAAATGTTAGTATTATCCTTTGAAAAATGCAAAATTTACTAGGCTTGTGGATGAAAAATAGGGACTTAAACAAGTGTGAAAATGTATAAAGATACTTTTTTCTAGACTATAATTTTTTCTAGACTACATAATATTATTTAGTCTCAAGCCCTTCTATCTTCTACTAAATATGTGTCATATCAAAGTTCTATGTTAGGAATATTCATCGAAAAAAGTGATACCATTCATCATGCCTCCTTTTGTCTTAGCAACTTTCCTCAATGCCTTTGAATTATATTTCATGTCATCAACAATTTTACCTTCCTACAACGACCTCCCTTTTCCATACCTACAATTGAATTTTCCTTTTCCCTTAAGGTTCTTTGATAACCATGCATCCCACCATCACTAAGTGAGGCACAACTCTCATTATATTGTTACCATATCATTTATGGTGCCCCCACTTCATATGGTGTGTGCCTTATTTTTTATGCACCCTCTTTTTCCTCTAATAGTGTGGCCTATTCATAACCCTATCTATATTTTAATATATTTATTACTGTCCATAATGTGGTGCACTCACTTCATACTCCTCATTCTCTTTTCTCCATCAAGCATGACCCTCTATTCCATCTCCCTGTCGACCTTTCCAATAGATTTTATTGCATTTTAATTTCTTTAAATTTATCTTATGGTATGACATGGCATAACTTTTTATCGTCATTTTTAATGTATTTTGCATTTTTCTTGTCTCTCACTCTAGCTATCTGGGGTCTCTTCTTTCATCCTAGAATTTCCCTATCTGTTATTCCCCTTCTCTCTTCAAATTCCATATCTACCACATAAGGAATCACCTTTTCCTTTTAAATTCTTATGTCTTTTCATTTTCCACATAGGAACTCCCTAATCACATCAATACACTTGACAAGAGGGTACATATTTGATGGAATACATCATACAATGGAGGTTGGATTTCAACTTCCACATGGTTCATGAAATAGCATAAAATATCAATGGTACCTTAAGAACATTGCCAATTCTAGTGTATACACAAGACTCAAATGTGACTTGATAATCTCATGAATACCTTTTCCACTTCCAAAGTTGCATGAGTTTTTTCTTTTCTTACAAAGAACATCAACCAAAACTGAATCAATGGAAACCAAACAAAACTGAAAAAAATGAGTGATGATGATCACATGTTTTCCTAAGTGTTCCTACATCAAACACATCAAGTATGAATTTTGTAAGAATACTCTCATGTAGGTGGAGTTGAGAAGTTGAACTAATATTCCAAGTTGCAACCAACCTACAATAAACTCCATCATTGGGAAACTTACACAAGTCATTTATTCTTCCTCCTCTTCCAACATCTAGTTGGAAAATTCACTATCTTCCTCCAAAAAATCTACAACCTCTTCCTCCTTTCTCTCATTGACTTTCACCCACCATGTATTGTCCTCCAAATTCTCTCCTCTCCTCTTCTCTTTCTTGGGATACAACCCACCATTCCCCAACCTCCTCCACCAAAATTATTCACCATCCATATCACCACCTACAACATCTATACTAAAATCTACATCTACTAATCCACATAAAAATTAACGATTTCTATGCACTCTCCTCCATACTTTTCAATCCACAGCTACAACAATATCCTTCAATGTGAAATCTCTTGTATAATCATCTGTAACTTTTATTTCTTCACCCTTCAATACAATGACAATATTTTTCATCCATTCATCCTTTATCTCCAATATCTTCAACAAAATATCATCATCTTCACCATTAACTGCAAAATCCTTGTACTCCATCACTACAACTTCAATTTTCATAGCTACATCTTAGTTTTCTTCTACCATCATCATTTCTATGTACTTGCATCCTCTTCATTCTTTTCTTCTTATTTCTCCATACCTTCCTTATGGTATGTCTTCATTGTAACCTTTTCACTCTAGATATCCTTTCCACACTACCATGTTTCCAATCTTATCAATATTGCATGTATATCAACCATCACTGCTAAAATCTTCCTCTTTTTATACTGCCTCCATCCATCCTGTATCATGGGATTGTTCCTCAATTATATCCCCATCTCATCTAATACAATATTTCACAACTCTCACCTCGTTCTCTTCAATCTGCAATCACACTTCTTTTCACACCTCCCTAGCTCTTGATTGTTGAGGGCTTCTCTCTGTTGGTGTGAATAAGTCTTGTACCTAGTTTATTCCTTTACTAGGGACTTAGGGGACTTAATTCACATGTTAAGTTTACTTAGGATATTAGTTGTCATATCTAGATAAGTATTAGTTGTCTTATCTAGAATTTCCACTTTCCTAGGTAGTTATGATTTAGTTGTCTCATGTGATAGGATTAAGACACTTGTCATGATCTTGTATTATCCTATCTCTCATCCTTGCCTTTATAAGTAAGGCATCTCTTGCATTATTATTATATTGCGTAGCATTGTATTGTATTGCATTGATCATATTGTATCATATTGCAATCCTTGTTTGGTGGAATAGCATCTTCCATTGTCGCTTCTCTCTATCTCTTGTGGAGGTTCTTTGGTGTTGCAGATTGAAGATCTCGGGTTGATAACTCCAACATGGTATCAGAGCTTTGAATCTGGCAAGCCCCTTCCAATTCTTTATTAGAGAGTTTCCATCAATTTCTATTGTGATTTTTGAGTTTCTTGTATCCTATATTGCATGCTTACATTTTGGTGAGATCTGGTGATTACAGTGCTTTTGGCTATAGTGGCAGTATTTTAGGCTATCCCATTGCATCCAGGAGGCTCGAAAAAGTCATATTTGGCTTTTGTTTCACTCAATTTCATCACCATTTGCAACTTTGGCAAAGAAGGGTTTGGAGCTTAGATCTGGTGAACAACTTTTTATAGGAGCACTTTGAACAAAAAATAAGCCTTCCATTGCATCGGGTGGTTGTTTCTGATTTTTTTGATATAAAATTTTCCTATATTTGGAAAAAGTTGTTTTCGGGGCAAAATTTTTTTAGCTGAGGAGCCATACGGCCCCCCGCACAGGTACGTGTGTCGTCAGAAAAATTTTTCAAAAAAAAAATTATTAGTCGGCTTTTTTCTGTCAGTATTTTAGTTTTTTTTTTAATTTCAAAAAAAATATATGTATAATTTTTGTAATGTTTCAAGCGCTTAAAGCGCTGCCCTCATAGTTCTGTGGGGCCCGCGGCTTGGGAGCCCCCCGCAGAACATTTAAAGTCTGCGGATTGTTAACCATAGCTGCACAATTTGTAAACAGTCACCACCGCTAGCCACTGCAGGAACCGCCAGGTGGGTGGCCTGCAGATAGACTACCAGTCTTAACCGCCAGGAAACCACCAACAGTCTACCCTAACCGTCGGTTAAGCCGCAACCGCCAGGAGGGCTGTCAAAAAACCGCTAAAGAAAACCATGCATGTAAACGGAGCCTGCCAGGCCACTAGCAGTTTTCTAGCCGCTGGAGTTTTGCTATGTTTGAGCGTGTGGTCACGTGGAGGACCGAGGGCCAGCCTGCCAGGGGCTTAATTTTTTGCTCCTAGTTAGCCTTCAAATTGCCTTAGAAAATAGGCCTTTTTTATTTTTTGCATAACTTTTCACCACTGGATCGGATTTTCGAAAATGAGATATCGTCGGAAAGTTGGTTTGACAAAATTCATAGTGGTACAGGTGAATTTTCCAGATTTTGACATTTTTTGCTAGTTTTTTCAGCTTGAAGGTACAAGTGCATTTATTGATTGTTTTTGGCGTAACTTTTGCAAACGAAGTTGAACTTTGGCAAACTTTTTTTTGAAATTGATCAGAAAATCGCAAGGAATCTATTTGTAACCTCAATTTTCAGGTTTTGCAAGCTATTTTTTCTAAAAATTGTAAAAATCATTGTGTGTTATAAATGGTTGATTTGAGCTTGTCACTTGTAAAAATTGCAAAATTTGTTCATTGTAATTTGTTGGGGGGGTTACAAATTGAGTTTTAATACATTCTGGGGGGGTCAAAGGCACAATTTCAGTGCCACATTGTCTTCTTTCTTTTGGTGTTCATGGCGGATCTAAGACAAATTGAAGCACTCACTCCACACAATTATCATACATGGAAGCTCAAAATGACTCAATTGTTACAATCTAAGGGTCTATGGCTAATGTTAGATGCAGAACAACCTAAATTTACAATGGATTATGAAATTTTTTTCCATAGATGTAAAATGGATGAAGCAAAAGGGCTCATTGGCTTACATGTATCTGATAATTTTTTGTTTCATATTTCAAAGTGCAAAACACCTAAGAATGTTTGGGATAAACTTGAAGAATTGTATTGCAAAACAAATCATTTTAGATCCTTGCAACTTGAAGAAGAACTACAATCCCTCTCTCCAGATGCATTTCCTTCAATTCAGGATTTCCTTTCACAATTCAAGATGATTTTTTCATAGTTGAAAGGATGTGGACATGATGTACCTAGTGAAGAATGTATCTTCTTGATTCTGTCTAAGTTAAAGGGCCCTTATCAAGTGTTTTCTTCTACTTTCTATTCAACTATGGATGCAATTGGGAAAGATTACAAAATTCTTACATTTGAGTTGTTTTATGAGCGTCTTACTAGGGAGGAGGCCAAGTTAATTTAGTTGGATGCCTTACCTAATTCTAAGAATAATGCTTTAATGGCTCAATCATCCAAAGGTAAAGGAAAGAATAAGAAGAATCCCAAAGCAGAATCATCTTCTGGTAGTGAGAATCCCTCCAAACCAAAGCCGAAGGACATTTAGAAGTCCACTCAATCTCCTTCTTCTACCTCTAGAGATTCATCTTCCAAGTCCAAGAAAAAGAAAGGAGATCCTTGTTCATTTTGTGGAAAAACTGGGCATGATGCATCTCATTGCTTTAAGAGATTAGAGGCCTTGGAGGAAGCTATGAAGAAGCACAATATTTCAGTGGCTAAGCCTTCTTCCATGGGCAAAGGGCAAGCTCTTTCAGCATGATCTATGCATTCACCTTTAGATAGTTGGATTCTTGATTCAGGTGCTTCACATCACACAACTAATTCACGTGATCTTCTTGATTCCATAGTTCATACTTCTACTTCTTAGATTGTAGTTGGGAACTCTTCATAGATTTTAGTTTTGGGGATAGGCTCCATTCAGATGCTAGATGGGTGCATTGAGGATGTTCTTCTTGTTCCTAATATTTCAGCGAATCTTCTTTCCATATATCAAATTTGTCATTCTGGAGATGGGAAGTTAGTTGAGTTTACTCCATAGAATGTGACTATTAGACAGTTGCATGATCCTGAGAAGGTTGTTGCTATAGGGATAGTTGATCATGAGAATAATTTGTATCGATTCGATGCATTTGAGTCTTCATTGGGTTCATGTTTTGTTGCTCATGTTGATTCAATAAGCAAGCTTTGGCATGAGCGATTTGGGCACTTGAATTATAGATATCTTCAGCAAATGAAAACACATAACTTAGTGGTTGGTATTCCAAAGATCACTTGCACAAATGGTGTTTGTCAAGGTTGTGTTCTTGGCAAGCAACATCAAGATACTTTTCCTAAGGTTCAAGCTACTCATGCAACCACACCCCTTGAGTTGGTCCATAGTAATCTCATATCATTCCCAACTCCTTTTTCAAGGGCTAAGTATGTGCTCACATTCATTGATGATTTTTCCCGCCGGACATGGGTCTATTTTCTGAAGCTCAAGAGTGAAGTCCTCACCAACTTCAAGACCTTCAAAAAATTTATGGAGAAGCAGTCAAGTTATTCTCTTCAACATATACACACAAATAATGGGGGGGAGTATGTGAATCAAGCATTTCAAGATTTTTGCAATGAGCATGGTATTCTTCATCAACACATAGTTCCTTACACTCCTCAGCAGAATGGTGTGGTGGAGAGAAAGAACAGGACTCTCAGGGAAATGGCCAATTGTATGATTCAGTCTAGGTCCATGGCTCCCGCTTTTTGGGCCAAATCTATCAATTGTCCCAACTATATTCAAAATCGTATGTCCCACAAGGCAGTGCGAAATATGACCCCTGAGGAGGCTTGGTCTCATCAAAAGCCTAATGTATCCTTCTTCTGAGTATTTGGTAGTGAGGCTTGGGCATTCATTCCGAATGGTCGGCATAAATCCATGGAGAAGAAGAGTCAGCGGTACATCTTTGTTGGCTATTGTGAGGATGTGAAGGCATATAGATTGTTTGATCCTAACACACGAGAGGTACATTTCTGACATGATGTTCAGTTTTCCGAGACCTTCACCCAGCCAGATCCTCCTTCGACTTCTTCTTCATCACAACCTACTCAATCTTCTTCAATTCATGATACTTTGCTACTTGAGGAATATTTTGATGATGGTCTTGATGAACTTCCTCCTCATTCACCCACTAAGCCACGATGGGCTCGCGTTACTCTTGAGAAGGTTGGTCCTCTTGTTGGTGATCCCAAAGACACTCGCCGCACTCATTCTCAAACTTTTGGAATTAGTCTTTTGATTCATGCAGTTTCATATGATCCTCAGAAGTTTTTAGATGCTTCAGGTATTCCAGAGTGGGATAGTGCTATGTATGATGAGTATTCTTCTTTGATGAAGAATCATACTTGGGATCTTGTGCCTCTTCCTAAGGGAAGAAAGTTGGTTTGATGCAAGTGGGT
Source organism: Sequoia sempervirens (assembly GCA_007258455.2). Taxonomy (NCBI): domain Eukaryota; kingdom Viridiplantae; phylum Streptophyta; class Pinopsida; order Cupressales; family Cupressaceae; genus Sequoia; species Sequoia sempervirens. Next base: position 24,260 of record VDFB02248646.1, on the reverse strand, counting down.
GTATCGTACCAAGTATGCAACAGATGGTTCCATTGACAAGTACAAGGGTCATCTTGTTGCAAAGTGGTTTTCTTAGGTTGAAGGAATTGACTATTCTGAGACGTTTGCTCCTATTGCCAAGATGGATTCTATTCACCTTGTCCTTGCTATAGCTGCATCACAGGGATGGTCAATATTTCAAATGGATGTGAAGAGTGCTTTCTTGCATGGGGATCTTCATGAGGAGATATATATGGAGTAGCCACCAGGTTTTGTGCAGGAGTCTTCACTTGTTTGCAGGCTTCGACGTTCATTGTATGGTCTCAAACAAGCCCGTCGGGCTTGGTATGAGAAGATGGATAGTTTCTTGCTTGCCTCCGGCTACACTCGTTGCCATTCCGATCCCACAGTTTATACACAGAGACATGGAGAGGATCTACTTATGCTTGTGCTCTATGTGGATGATTTGATTCTTACAGGGAGTTCTACTTCCATGATTCAGAGTACATAGCGAGCATTAATGGAGTGATTTGATATGACCGACCTTGGTCTTTTGCATTACTTCCTTGGTCTTCAGGTTCATCAGACTTCTGAGGGGATCTTCATTTTCTAGCAGAATTATGCTCTTGATTTTCTTCAGAGATTTGGTATGGCTGATTGCAAGCCTACCCCTACTCCATTCCAGTTAGGTGTTGTACCGTCTTCTAGTTGCACTACTCCTACAGTTGATCCTACCTTATATCGGTAGTTGGTTGGCAGTCTTTTGTAATTAACACATAGTCGTCCTGATATTTCCTTTGTGGTTGGACTTGTCTCTCGCTTCTCATAGGAGCCTCATGAGAGTCATTGGAAAGTCACCAAGTGTATCTTGAGATAAATTTAGGGCACTACTCATTTTGACATTCACTACACTTTAGGTGCATCTCAGATTGTGGGATTCATTGACTCAGATTGGGCTAGTGATGTCAATGATCGGAAGTCTACTTCTGGCTTTGTCTTTTGCCTTGGTTCTGGTCCAATTGCATGGTCATGCAAGAAGCAGACTGCTATTGCATTATCATCGACAGAGGCTGAGTATTGAGGTGTCATGTTGGCTAGTCAGGAGGTTTTGTGGCTTCATCAGTTGATGATTGAGTTTGGATTCCCTTCCACTCAACCCACTACTCTTTGGTGTGACAATCAGAGTGCCATTCATATCTCTCACAACCCAGTGGAGCATCAATGGACTAAGCATATTGAGATCCACATGCACTTCATTAGGCAGCTCATCCAGGGTGATGTTCTCAACTTGGAGTATTTGCCTACAGATCAGCAGGTTGCAGACATCTTCACTAAACCTTTGGCATCACCTCATTATCTTCAGTTGTAATCGATGCTTGGGGTGAAGGAATTTTTCCTTGGGGGGTCTTGAGGAGTCCTCCTTCCTTCATTAGTTTTCTTTGTATCTTTTCTCTCTTTTGGAGAGGAGTTTTCTCCCACATGGTTTTTCTCCTTTTCTCTACTTGTGAGAGTTTTTTATTTTGTACATGGGTACCTCATCATGCCTAGTTGTTGGGACCCATCTTTTGCATGTTTGCATTGGTTTTTACCTCCCTAAGTTGTACTTAAGGGGGGGTGTTGGTGTGAATAAGTCTTGTACCTAGTTTATTCCTTTACTAGGGACTTAGGGGACTTAATTCACATGTTAAGCTTACTTAGGATATTAGTTGTCATATCTAGATAAGTATTAGTTGTCTTATCTAGAATTTCCACTTTCCTAGGTAGTTATGAGTTAGTTGTATCATGTGATAGGATTAAGACACTTGTCATGATCTTGTATTATCCTATCTCTCATCCTTGCCTTTATAAGCAAGGCATCTCTAGCATATTATTATATTGTATAGCATTGTATTGTATTGCATTGATCATATTGTATTGTATTGCATTGATCATATTGTTTCATATTGCAATCCTTTTTTGGTGGAATAGCATCTTCCATTGTTGCTTCTCTCTATCTCTTGTGGAGGTTCTTTGGTGTTGCAGATTGAAGATCTTGGCTTGATAACTCCAACACTCTCTACTTGCAACAAACTTCACACAAGATCTTTTGCACCACGCTTCTTCTACTCTACTTGCAAGTCCTAATGTACACTACCTCACATTTGATGCTCTGTCCACACACTCAAGACCACTAGATCTAATACCATTTGATGGGTATGTGTAGGATCATGATGGGCCAAAAAGTGGTGATATGATGGGTATGTGTAGGGTATGTGGCTGATGACTTTTTTTACCCAAAATTGATGAAACAAAAAAGTTTTTTAAAGGAGATTCTTAGCTTTCCACCAATATAAATTATGCTTTACTTTGAATTTAATAAATAATTATTATTCATTTTCTATTTGAATTATGACTAAAGTCCTAATTGATAGGCTAATTGAAAAACATCTATAGCTTTCAAATAATATCACATTTATTTAATCCAAAACATGCACCACATTCTATGGTTTGAATACTATAGGATTATAAAAAAATGAATTTCATGACATTTTGACCAAGTTAAGGTGGATAGACATGCGAGTATTTATATTTTTAAAAAGTTGTAATAAAAAAAATCATAATTAATTATTTACTTGGAAAAAAATTACAAAACATATGCATCACATCGAAACATGATTCTTCTACTTATATCTAAAATCTTATAAAAAAATATTATCATTTTATTGTGATTAGGGTGGTCAGATAGACACCTACTTATTTTTTCCCTAGAATTGAAGTACTATTGCATTGAAATTTCAAAGTTTCAGCAAATGGATTTTAAAAAAAAAAAAACCTAGTAGTTTAGAAACTACATTTAATTTGCTACAAATTCTATTCTTACATATTTTTGAAATAATATAAATAACTTATTCAAATTTTTACGTCAAGTTCCCTAATTCTGATTTTTCTAATTTTTTTGCCACTTAAGGGCCTATTTTTTCTATGATGATCCTACACATACCCTGATGCAAACAAGAACAAAATCCAATTCTTATTCTAATTACTAGAAATCGACAATCATGTCTTGCATCTAAGAAACAACTCAATTTGACAATTTTATTTGTTGATTGAAACCAATTTAAAATTGTACAAGAAAATTGATGGAAATTTAAATATTCCACTAAATTGAGATATCACAAAGTATCATTTTGAAATTAAACTTTACACAATAAATTGGTGATAGCCTTAATTTTATTTAAGAGACAAAAATTTATAGTCATACATTTATTGCATAATCCGGGGTATGTGCAGGATCATCATGGAATAAACAAGCCCTTAAGTGGCAAAAAATTTAGAAAAATCAGAGTTACGCAACTTGACACAAAAATTTGAATAAGTTATCTATATTATTTCAAAAATATGTAAGAATAGAATCTGTAGGAAATTGAATGCAGTTTCTAAACTACTAGGTTTATTAAAAAAAAATCTATTTGGTGAAAATTTGAAATTTCAATGTAGTAGTACTAAAATTTTAGGGAAAAAAAAAGTAGATGTTTGTTTGACCACCCTAACCATAATAAAATGATAAATTTTTTTATAATAGTTTAGATATAAGTAGAGGAATCATGTCCTAATGTGATGCATTTTTTTTGTAATTTTTTTCCAAGTAAATAATTAATTATGATTTTTTATTACAACTTTTAAAAAATATAAAAAACTTGTATGTCTGACCACCTTAACTTGGTCAAAGCTTCATTAAATTGTTTTTTTTAATCCTATAGTATGCAAAGTATAGAATGTGATGTATGTTTTAGATTCAAAAAATGTGATACCATTTGAAAGTTATAGATGTTTTTCAATTAGCATATCAATCAAAACTTTAGTTGTCATTCAAATAGAAAATAAATAATAATTATTTATTAAATTTAAAATAAAGAAAAATTAATATTGGTGGAAAACTGAGAATCTCCTTTAAAAACCCCTTTTGTTTCATCAAAATTGGGTAAAAAAAAGTCGTTAAACACATACCCTACACATACCCATCATATCACCACTTTTTGGCCCATCATAATCCTGTACATACCTTCGTACTTTTCAAATTTCTATGTTCAGAAACTCCAATCACTACCATTCATTTGCACATACATGAATTGCAAGTATTTTATTATTATTTTTACTACAAATATTTCTTAGTCTCACAATATTTTATCTTCTACTAAATCTACACCATATCAAAGTTCTATGTTTTACATTTTTCACCAACAAAAGGTGTTACCATTCACCATCATGCCTACTTTTGTCTTATCTACTTTCCTCATTTCCTTCAATTTATGTTTCTAGTTATTTTTTATGGGTATTTTTGCACTTCTCAACACAAAAAAAACACAAGTGTCCTATCTGTCTTCAAAGGTAATGATCTACAACTAATTTTTAGAAAATCACCCCAAGGTCTCTCGGATATCAGGTCATGACAATGCATAACACTCAATTTTGATGTGTAATTTATTGGTAATCACAAGGGGCCATTATGGTTCACAATGCATGCAAGTTTTGGGTCTATAATTATGTTTCAAAAATTTGGGAATGGTGTATTGTAGCAAAACATTTAGAATAGTAGTCTGAAACTCATCTTGTTTATCAGATTTAACATTGTTATGATGCTAGAAACTTAAGTTTAGCTTAGATTTGAAAAAAAGTAAAAATATTTAAGAGTTAGAGAGAGTTATTCTAAATCTGAAAATTATGAACAACAACAACAATGTCAATTGTTATGGTAGATAGACTTACAAAGTTTTTCTTAACCAAGAGAACTCTACAGTATCACAAAACCAGTGCCATCTTCTAAGGTTAATTTCAGATTTTTAGACTATAACATGAATACATAAAGCATGTACATACACATTTGAAGTTAATTGTTGTAAGGAAACAAGATCAAACTAGCTTTACACAATAATATATCATCAATAAAATACCAAAGCATGAGTTGGAAGTGCATCAAGTACTATAACACATGGCCACCATTAAATTTTTTCAAAATCTATCATGCTAAAAATAAACTAAATAGTAATTGAACTAAACTAAAGTAAACTATGGAGGCTAAATCACACACGCATTAAGAGAAAACACAAAGAAAACACCCAAATTCAATGCTTCCTTCTATTTCTTGAAAATTCCTCATTTAACAACTCATCTCCCCTTGCAAATGAGGAGGAATCCCCTATTTATAGTTCTCAAAAACCCAAATGAATGGCCAAGATTGATTCACAATGAATAGCCCAGATTTACTTCATCCTAGGGTTTTCACATCACCCAATGAAGTATAGTATTTCTTAATAAAAAATTGGCACCTGTCTTGTCTTTAGTCTATTTTTCTTTTAGTCAATTTTTTCTTGTAGCTTATTTTGTCTTTTAGCTACTTTTTTCTTGTAACTAGAAATTATAAATATTTATTCTCCATTATAACATTTCCATCTTTTCATCCAATCAAGTGAATCTTGTTACACATTTGCATCAATGAGAAGTAGGAATATCCTCCTCAGTTATGGTGGACAACTCTTCGTGGGTGGAAAAGAAAATAGCCCCCCTTTCATATCTTTTGCACTGTTCTTGGCCTTGTCAGTCTTCTTAGTTGGCTCCATAAATCCTACATAAAGAACACATAGTAAATGACTCAATAAATCAAGAAAGAGTGAAATGCTAATTAGATTATGCTAAAATTTCATTAGATGCATCCATTTACCTCAGAGGGATCACTATATTCATTAAGTTCCATCATTTTCTAATCATTTACAATACTTGTGACTTTGTAGGTCAAGCGGTGTGGGTTTCCACCTTGCGGATTCTGCCAGTGTTATTGTCGTTAGAAATGGCTCTGAGTGCTTCAAAACCCACAAATGGTATCTTGCGAGGATATTTCTGTATTGACAAAACATTGAGCCATTATGATGTGGATGCATTAAATCATGTACACAATGCAGGTTAAAGTGCTTGGGATAAATTTACTTGGGAAAATTTTCCTCCTTGTGTTGTGTGGAAAAATTCAATGCAGAAGGTGCCATTTTGAAATCCGTTAGAGTTTTTTCCATTAAGAATAGCTTGTGGATTGTGTCTTTCCATAGACATCTTCCTGTAACTCAATATCTACAATGGTTTTATGCTTGGAAATTTCTAAACTAGGTCATTTTGGCACGTGGACTTAACTTCACAACTTAGGTGTTATGCAAGAAACGATGAGGTGGAAGCCACTAATGCATGTTCTATTGAGGTTGATGCTGCTAAGAACGTCTTGGAATGGATAGTGTTCCATGAATGAAGTTTTGCATGGAGAAACCCACATCCCATTTCTGACTTAGAGTTTTCATTTGGTAATTAAAGGGTTAATGCAATGATGTCAATGCTTATGTCATGAAATTTAGGCTTTAAATACTTTTGGAGAAGGTGAGGGCAGAAGCCACTAGGTGAAATGTCGTCATTTTTTTCCATTTGCAACTTCTTAGGTTGAACAAATTTCTACCCATGACATCCCACATGGGACAAATCACAAAGGTTTGAGGACTTCACAGTTTCAATATTTTGATGTTTGTAGAAATGGTTGGTGTGGAAGTCATTTGTTTGGAATCCATTTGAGTTTCTCCTTTTGAAAGATGGTTCAGGTGTTATGAACTTCCACCCATGGCATCCCATTAGAGAAGTTCCCCAGGGGTCTAAAGATAACAATTTTTACGTGTTCACCTAGAATTCTATAGGGATTGGCAATGTGGGCACCATTGATTGGGAGGCCACCAATATTTTTTCATTAAGAACGACTCAAATTTTGTGTCTTTCGACCGATGAAAATCACCAACAAAACTTCTGAAAATGGTTTCAAACTTTAAGCTCTTTATACCATAGTGACTTAAACAACCTCAAGATTTGTTCATGGGAATCGATGATGCGGAGGCAAATGAAGCTCATGCCATTAGAAATGGTGTTTCAAGGATGTCCACCTATTCATGAAAACCCACAACATTTTAATGCTTAGATATTATCTTAGGCCAAGGGTTTTCTATCTTCGCTAAACTAGGGTTTGAAATTTGAGTGCAATGGCATTTTTTAGCTATGAGTTTTATCGAATGCAATCATGGAGTTACTAGTTTAACCGAGTTTGATCAAAACCCTACTGTGAATTTAGAAAAAATAATTAATTCATGGTTTTCTTAATCCTAAGAAACCCTAGTGAGTGACCCTCTAGGTGAATTCAAACAACACAAAGGAAAAGGGAGGTGAAATCCATACCTGTTGTTGCATGAATGAAGGAGGAAAAGGGTGCTTTAATTATTGAACTCACTCAAAAAGACAATAACTCAAAAGGTTCTTCAAATTTCAAATGCACAATGGTGAAAATGATAGGTCAACCTCCCTTTGTATAAACCTAAACACCATTAATGCAAACATTAAATGTAGGAATTTTAAAATGAACATGGTGTATGATTGTAAAACAATGAGTTGCATACATCAGTGGTCTTGAGTCCGTGTGGAAAAATGAGGGGAAAATTTTGTAGGGAATAGCATACAATGACCCATGAGGAGATTCATGTGGATGACAAAAAGGGGTGTTTCTTTTGCATAGAAAAAACCTGTAAAGATTTTCCCACGACTCCCCCAAAACTTCATTAAACTTGGTCAATTGGTCAGGCATCATGAGATTTAGCATTTTGAAGGCACCTTAGTCTATTAGGTCCAAAACAAGGCACAATATCAAAGCAAGCATGAGCTGACCCAACAAAAGGAAAAACAAAAAGAGGGTGTCCCTGGTCCAAGTGGGGCATGTGTGTAGAAGGCACAACAAATGGTGACCCGACTGGGGAAATCCAAAGCATTTCAATGACAAATTGGAATCACAAACCCAAAATATCTTGTTTTGACCTTCCCATTAGGCAAAACAAACTAAAACCCTTGACCAAAGGATCAAAACCACTAATCCATCCAACCTTTGATGTGCTGAAAATCCAAGTGTCTACAAATGTATTCTTTTCCCTCCTTAAGTCACTATAGAAACCTATGCTCCATCAAGTTAATCTATGTGAATGATTCTAACTCCAAAATAAACCTAGACATTTCCTTGCTACCAGTCAGGTGTCTATAGCCCCAATGAGGTTGTTTTTGTGATTTTTTGAAACATAGCTCCTCTGCTAGCCAGGCATCCATGGCCCTGGTAGAGTTTTTTGGATACTCCTGAAGGTTGAATGCTTTCTTTTGATTTTCACTATTTTCTTTTCTTTTTTCCATTTTTCTTCCTTTGATCTTTCATTATTTTCTATTTATTTCAACTTGCAAGCAATGAAGCTCACACTTAGGGCTGAGAATTGCAATGACGATGAAGTAGAATTTAGGATTTTTCACTTAACTTAAATTCACAAAGGAACCTAGACCTCAGGATTCTTAGAATGTGTGGAAGGTATAAGATTTTAGAATGCATCAAAATTAGACTAGAACAACATCTTGTCCTCTTTGATTCAAACATACAAGTCATTTTAAATTAATAGAAGACCTTGACCGTCCACTACAAAAACATTATTATATTTTCCCAAAGAAATACTTAGAACAACCCCAGATAATAAAATGATTGTTGCACACACAAACATTCCCAACATAAAACAAAGGGACCCCAAATTGGAGAAGCAAAGAAAAATAAAAACCAAAAGAAAACTAACCAAAATAAACCTATCCTATAGCAAACCACCCAAACCAACATAGGAAAGAAAATGAAAGAAACCTACACTATTCAAATCGAGCTATGTACAAAGAGACTCAAAATGAACCATATTCAAACAAGGTGAACTTACACCCACTCTCGTAATATTTCGTAATTCATGTACAATCAATAGGGTGCTCATTATAGTTTTAAGCAATGTAAATTCATCCTTATATTCAGTAAAATGAATTTCCGTATTGCAAGATTCAAATTCAATAAAAGAATCAGGAAAAACCAATAGTTGAGATGATTCATGAAGCCCATGGTCAATCCATAAACAAGTTTTCCTACCCTCATCCCCATAATAAAAGTGATGATTATGAGGATTCATAGGAACAGGGAAAGGTAAAACATGGATGTCATCCTGGGATGAAGGTAGTAGTATTTGATGGTTTAGAGCATGTGTGGCATTATCAAACCTTGCATTGGTAACTTTAGGTGGACACAATTGATGGTGCAACATTCCTCTTCCATTGCAAATCTACATATCATAATCAAATTTATTAGGTAGTAGACACTGTAAAGGATTAAAAATTTCAAATTCAAGGAACATTCTACCTAGTTTTGTGGTTTCATAAGGCTAACGAAACAAACCAGCTAACACTTCTTCAAGACTATCCTTGTGTTCAAAAAACTCCATTAGTTCCCCTTCAAGAATATTCATGCTATCATGTTGATCATTTGCAATTCTTTTGTCCACTATGTTGTTATCCTCAAAAGTAAATACGTTGTCCTTAATTTCCTTCATGTTGATTTCAATTTGATGATGCTTCATGTCATAAAAACATGATATGGAAAAATGTATTCTACTAAAATAATTGAAAGGTGAAAGGAGATTAGGGTTAGAAAAGGTGGAAAGCCTTCCCATTGTATCATGCATTTGGCATGGTATATCACTCTTGATGGCAAACTCCAAGACCCCCTTTATTTGGTCTTCTTCTCCTTACAGTTCATGCATGAACAATTGAAGTGGTTCATTAGCCAAGTCATTGGTATCCTCAAGTTGTTGCTCATCAGAATACTCATTTGTTTCTATGTGTTCATCACTTCCATATGCCCTTGTTCAGGTAATATATCCTCATCACCACTATTTGCTGAAACATCCCATTTTTCAGGGTCATTATAACTCTACAATCTAGCTCCAAGTGGGAAGAAATCAAAGAATGACTCTACTATGTCATGAGGAATAAAGGATAATTTCTAATTTTATTCTAAGGATTCACCATAAAGTTGATCATCAACTATGTGTAAATCATTTGACAAAGTAGAGGACTCTTGATTGCCAAATGATGGCTCAACACTTGGACATGTTGTATCATTATTGGGACTATATTGTTCTTCCTCTATTGTTGTCCCAAAATATTCTTGTGTACTGCACTCAGCTAAGTCATCCCTTGACTTAGGTTCATTTACTTTTGGTACACCCTCTGAAGTAATAGCAAGAGTTTTTGCATTGGGATGCTCTAGTTGTTATTTGACTTTCTAATTGTTGTTTGAAAAAATTTGCATGCGAACTCCAAATGTACAAAATCATGTAGCTTGCACCAACTTGGCAACAACTCTTCCAAATCTATTTGGTACTACAATTCTGACCAGTCCTTTGTGAGCCTTGAAACAAGTCCATCATATCTCCCCAATACTAGATCTTTATCAATGCTCATGGATGAAATTTGATTGCTAACTACCTCATCTTGAGGTTGATGCAACTCATCCAGATCTTCCTTTTTAGATGCTTAATCACTCTCATCCATAGATTCAACATCTTTGAATCCAACTTCATTTTAATAATTTTCATTATTCTCTATTTTCCCAAGGATTTCAACTTCTTCTTTCTTAGCTCCAACATCTGTGGCACCTATTTTAGCATATACTACTACAAATTTTTCTAGTTTAGCTTATGTGTGTTTCCTTTTAGCTACCAATTATTGTTCTACTTCAATAGATTATTGCTCTTCATTGTTGGTCAGCTGCTCTATTTGGTTTGAATAACTCTTAACTTGATTATTGATGTTTGCAGATAAAGAGTGAGTGAATTTTGAATGAGGTGAATTATGCATCTTGCACAACCCAAACAACAATATTTCCTCTAAGATTAGTCTATCCTCACTGCTCTATTGTTCTTTAATCAACTCCTCAAAGGATTTGGCTGCCACATCAATAAGTTCTTCTTTTCAATCCGCAAGAACTAAAGGTTTATGCACATCCCATAAGAATATTTATCCCTACAAACCCATTTCAATTCTATCCAAAACTGTTAGACATTAAAATTCAATGTGACTATGAGTATTAGGAATTTTTCACTTATCTAATAATGCAAGCTGATGCAATGGTTTCTCCAATTGTTTATTCAAATATTCTTGAAGCTGAGTTATATTGATCTAAAATTGTTGCTCCTCCATCTTAGCTGGATTTTATGTCTAACTTTTTTTTATTTTTAAATTTTCTTAATATAATGAGATCTAGCATATCTCATATTTTCAACATGAAGGTACATTCAGCTCCTAGCAATGTTTCTTACGCTCACCCTCCTTCTAGCACCAATTTTGTTGATGGGTGTTTTTGCACTTCTCAACATAGATAGAACACAAGTGTCCTATCTCTCTTGAAAGGTAATGATCTATAGCTAAGTTTTAGAAAATCACCCCAAGGTCGCTTGGATGTCAAGTCATGATAGTGCATAACAACTCAATTTTGATGTATGATTTGTTGGTAATCACAAGAGACCTTTATGGTTCACAAAGCATGGAAGTTTTTGGGTTTGTAATTAAGTTTCAAAAATTTGGAAATTGTGTATTGTAGCATAAAATTTAAAACAACAGTATAAAAATCATCTTGTTCATTAGATTTAACATTGTTATGATGCTAGAAACTTAAGTTTAGCTCAAATTTGAAAGAAAAATAAAAAAATTTAAGGGTTAGACAGAGTTATTCTAAATCTAAAAATTATGAACAAAAATAGTATTAAGTGTTATGGTAGATAGACTTCCCAAACCAGGTTTTTCTTAACCAAGAGAACTCTACAGTATCACAAAACCAATGTCATCTTCTAAGGTTAACTTCAAATTTTTAGACTATAACATGAATATATAAAGCATGCACATACACAGTTGAAGTTAAGTGATGTAAGGAAACAATCTTATCATCAATAGAATACCAAAATCATGAGATGGAAGTGCATCAAATACTATAACACATTGCCAACATTAAAGTTGTAAAGAAACTATCAAGTTGAAAATAAAATAAACAATAAATGAACTAAACTAAAGTAAACTATGGAGGTTGAATCATGCACACATTAAGAGAAAAATCAAAGAAAACACCCAACTTCAATGCTTCCTTCTATTGCTTCAAAATTCCTCTTACAACAACTCATCTCCCTTTGCAAATGAGGGGGAAGCCCCTATTAATAGTTCTCAAAAACCCAAATGAATGGCCAAAATTGATTCACAATGAATCACCTAGATTTACTTCAGCCTAGGGTTTTCACATCACCCATTGAAGGTATAATATTTCTTAATATAAAATTGGAAGTTATCTTATCTTTGGTCTATTTTTTCCTTTAGCCAATTTTTTCCTATAGCTTATTTTCTCTTTTAGCTACTTTTGTTTTGTAGCTGGAAACTATAAATATTTATCCTCCATTATAACATTTCCAAAAAAAATTCATCCAATCAAGCAAATCTTGTTACACATTTTCATCAATGAGAATTGAGAATATCCTCCTTAATTCTGGTGGACAACTCTTCATTGGTTGAAAATAAAAAAAACCCCCCTTTCACAACCTTTGTGCTCTTCTTGGCTTTGTCGATCTTCTCAATTGGTTTCATAAATTCTGCCCAAAGAACATAGTAAATTCCTTGATAAATCAAGAAAGAGAAAATTGCTAAATTTAATATGCTAAAATGTTGTTAAATGCATCCATCTACCTAAGAGGGATCATTGCATTCATTAAATTCCATTTTTTTGTAATCATTTACAGTATGTTGCAAGAATCGAAAGATTGAAGGTGTTGCCATTGATGTCAACTGGTCAATTGGTTATTAGCTAATGGTTGTAGTCATTAGTGTCATGGATATAGGTTATTGGTTGTATATGTTGAGGATATTGAGAAAATTAGAATGAAGATATGTTGCAAGTATTCAATGGTTACTTTGGTTTTTGCTCTGGGTTTGTTCCTATATTTGTATGGTTCAAATATGTTGATCATGGTTGTTGGAAGATGCTATATCTTGATTTTTGGTAGTTGGTTCATTGTGTGTGTATGTCGAATGTGCAAAGTTAAAACAACAAAAACCTTAATGAAATGGTTTATATTCAAAGATTCTAAAGCAAACAAACTACTCTATTTCGTAATACAATCAAATCCTTCAAATACGCCTCATTTTTCTCTATTTCTAAGGATTTATTAAACCATTGGCCCTCAAATTTCTTTGAGTGCAATGGTCGTTAAAATGACAACCTAGAAAACAAGATTAGATGAATGATATGCAAGATAAGATGTATTTAACATGCAAGTGTGTGCTGGAATAATTATTGGTGATCATTAGAAATGAACAAACTGATGGAAAGGATAATGGATATGATGATAAACGAAGGATGTTGTTGATGATAAATGAACAAGTGGAAATGAGTGAGATGATATGCAACTATGATAACCTAGGAATGATTTTTCATATGCACAAATGAAAACATAAGACAAACTAATCTAAAATGCAACTATGATGCAATGGTGGTGATAAAATGTAACTATGAAGCAATATACTAAGTTATTATGAGAGTGTAATATAAAACATGATATGAAAACTAGTTATAAGACTCCATGAAAGCTTCAAGCTCCTATGAAAAAACTGTATGGTAATAATACTCAAAGTGTGGATGAAAAATGGAATTATAACACTATGTCAATGTGTATATCAAAATAGCATTATAACAATACTCAAATGGTGGATAATAAATGCAAATGATAAGGGGTGTATTTATAAGGTTTCTCAAGCATTTTGTGAGGTGGCACTCATAAATGGTTGAGATTCGAAGGAGAAAGAATAGATGGTAGAGATGGAGAGAATCAGGATGTTGTCTCCTTGACCAAAGACAACATGCCATGTGTGTGGGGAGAATCTCTTGACCAATTGGAGTCATGCCAAAGGTGTGGGAAACCCAAGTGTGTAAAACAAAGACCCATGTGCTCCAAATGTGTTGGAAGTGTGGGAGAATAAATTCATGTGCTTTTTTCCAAGTGGGTGAGGATAATTCCAATTAATAATTAGGCTTATTTATTTTCATGTGACCTTTATGAGGTGGCACAAGAAAATGTAGTAGACATGTGCTCTAATTCTTAATCAGGATTAACGAATGTTAATTAAATAGACGCATTTAAGATTCTTTGTTTATTTAATTATTTAGAGGAATGTGATTTTGGAGAATTAATAGAAGAGTGAATGATATAAATAAAGTGTTACTTTATTTATATGTAGTCAGAATATTTATCAAATATGTTGTATTTAATTAATTGAATTTGATTACCACTTTTAGGTGTATACATTTTTCCCCTCTTTGAAGTGATGTGTTTACACGTTACTTCAAAGAAATTTTTTATTTCGATGCTCAAATGATGCAAGATTTTGATGCCCTAAATGATGTAATATTTCAATACCCCAGATGATGCAATATTTTGATACTCCCAAATTTGAATTTTAGGTATTGATGGATATTATGCCCCCTTGAGAGATAAATCAGTGAATGTAAGGATGTGAAAATGAAGTGTTGAATGATGTGATGAGTGTTGTGATGATGATCCAATGTCGATTCAATGAAGGTTCGATGTCAGAGACGATTTATCTCTCAAAATTAGGTTGCAAGCTCTCTTTCATTGAATAGTGTTGATTAATTACAACTCTTTTGTGGTAAAAATGGGAAATAAATCCCACCATAATTCCCTCTTTTTTACCTTGAAAAGGTAAAAAGTAGTAAAATGGGATTCATTTGCACATTTTGAGTTTGGAGAAGTTGAGGTTTGGAGAGCTTAGAGGAAGATGGTGATTCCCTACCACAAGTATCGTTTCGAGCGTTTGTGCCAACATGATCAGCTTGTTGCCTCTGGACCTATTGTACACTTTCTGAGAAACCTATTTGTTAGTCATTTTTTTTCCTTTTAGAAGCATTTTGAATGTTGTAGATAGATGTTGTAGCTTATTGGATGTTATTTATGCACTTTCATGTGATTTTTTTGTTGTTTTTGAGTGTTTTTAGCATGTTTAAGAGTTTTGGCACCTTTGGGGTCCCAAATGGTGCCTCTTGGAAGCTTCAAAATCAATTTTTCATGTGTTTTAAGAGTTTTGTCACCTTTGGGGTCCCAAATGGCACCTCTTTTAAGCTTGAAAATGACTGTTGTTAGGTGTTTCTAGAGCTTTGGTGCCTTTGGCATCCCAAATGATGCCTCTTGTAAGCTTGAAATTCTTTTTTTTGGGCTCCAACACTATTTTGGCACCTTTGGGTTCCCAAGTGGCACCTCTTGTAAGGGTGAAATCCATGTTTTGAGATGCCAAACACTATTTTGGTGCCTTTGGGGTCCCAAATGGTGCCTCTTGTAAGCCCTATAAACTTGATTTTGATGTGCAAACACTGTTTTGGTGCCTTTGGGGCCTCAAATGGCACCTCTTGTTTCCTTGGAAATTTTTTACCTTTGTTCATTTGAGATGGTTTAGCTTTTCGTGTGAACCGTTTTGTGAGGTGTGATTATGGAGAGCCCTCATTGTGATGTTCGTAAGATGCCCTTGAAGCCTAGGAGTCATCATTTTATCATGTTTGGGATTGATTTCGGTTGGATTGTGATATGTATAGTGTTTGATTGATGTTTTACATCATCATTTGATCTCATGATAGATGAGAATTAAATGATAGAACCAGTGATGTATCAACCTCATGATACGTGAGGAACAATAGTAGGATTGATAGCATATCGTCCTCATGATAGGCGAGGAAAGATGGTAGGACTGATAGCACATCAATCTCATGATAGGATTGATAGAAGATCATCCTCATGATAGGTGAGGAATGATGGTTTGATTGATAGAAAATTATCCTCATGATAGGCGAGGAACAATGGTTTGATTGATAGTAGATTGTCCTCATTATAGGTGAGGAATGATGGGCTGGTTGATAGTAGATCGTCCTCATGATAGGTGAGGAACGATGGGCCGATTGATAGCAGATCACCCTCATGATAGGTAAGGAACGATGGTTTGATTGATAGTAGATCATCCTCATGATAGGAAAGGAATGATGGTTTGATTGATAGCATATCATCCTCATGGTGGGTTGATTGATAGCAGATCATCCTCATTATAGGAGAGGAATGATGGTTTGATTGATAGAAGATCATCCTCATGATAGGTGAGGAATGATGGGTTGATTGATTGAGATGTTGATTGTTCTGATTGATTTGATTTGAATGAATACACATTAGCTTGATTGACTAATAATCTTGATTGAACATGACATTGATTGATTTATTTGTGTTCATGATTAGGGAGATAGAGATGTACTCCAATCTTAGGAGCGATTCTTGAAGACCTAGAACATGATCCACTAGTTGTCCTCAGCCAACTTAGAGATTATCTCCCATTGTGGGTTGACTTCCTTGTTAGATATTCTACAATATAGAATCAAAATAGGTTTACTAACATCATTGGTGGAGCGATGGCATAGTGAACATAACACATTTCATTTACTGACTGGAGAGATGACCACCACACCTGAGGATGTATATCGCATTCTATAGATACCTGTACTAGGAGAGATTTTGGTATATGATAAGAGAAAGGAGGGTGGTATTATAGCATTGCAAAGACTTTGTCGAGAGGATTTTGTGTCTAGCCGATGGATTCAGTGGTTTGAGATGGTGAGAATATATGATCCTCTTTTGTATGTCCTTTCAGGCTTCATTGCTGGATTCCTTTGTCCTTAATGGGGGTCAAAGGGATTTTTTGGAGGTTGGGGTCGGGTGCTAGCACGGATGACCTTAGACGATACTAGATATGCATGGGGATCTTGTATGCTAGCTCATCTATATCGAGATTTGCACAAGGTGGTATATTATGGGGTAATGAGCATTTCATGTGGGATCACATTATTGTAGACATGGGAATGGGAGCATATAGCTATCACATGACCCATGGGAGATAGACAATGAGCACCAGGTAGATCGTATGTATTTTGCTACAACAATCCACATGTCCAGCATAAGCTAGGAAAAGTAGCCTACTGGAGGCATGTTTTGGATGACCTGGAGATAGTTATATGGTGACCATACTTAGATTGTGAGGAGTGGTCAAAAGATAAACTGGAGATGCCATACATGTTGCTATCTTGTTATCTAATTAGGCATACACACGCTGTGATAGAATGATACTTGTATCTACGGGTATGCCGACAGTTTGGATGAGTTCAGGGGATGCCCTAGGGAGTTGCCCATTATGCATGGTGACAAGAGGATAGTCGAGAGTGGGGGCCTTGCATATCCTATGAGGTAGCATGCACCAAGTATTACACCCTGACACTAGGTTTATGGGAGTATGTTCCATATATTACAGATGCTAGGATGATAGAGGACTATGTAGAGTATTTTCATAGTCATCCTTTTCCAATATTTACTCATTTGGATGAGCCTGTACCACCATCTGATTGGGACAAAGGAGATGATGATAGTGGGGATGATGATGGTGCAGAGAGTGGTGAGGAGATAGGATTATTAGAGGTAGGTGAGAGTGATCCAGTAGATTTTGCTGTTCCAAGGAGGAGGAGTGTGACCGCACTGTAGGCGATGCTTCCTAGGATCTAGATTGGGGTTCCTTATCATCAACATTAGGCACAGGTAGGGGATTTATAAGTTGAGGTTCAGGATTTTTAGAGTGAGATAACACAGGCCAAACCACAGATTGAGATCCTTCAGGATGAGTTAGTATAGTGTTGAGCACAAGTTAATATTTTGACCACTGATAGCAAGGCAGATAGGTAGCAAATACAACAGTTGCAGGCCCAGGTGATTATATCACATCATACAGGGATGTTTTTAGACATTGGGTTGAGCAGGCTAATGCCATTTCCAAGAGGATAAAATAGGTGGCATCAGCTTTAGGTACAACATATTTCTCAGGAGTTACAATTTTACCAAGGTAAATATCAAGAGTTGGTTCCTCCTAAGAAATGAGAGAGTTTTTTGCAATCTCGTTCTAGTAGATCTTATTCTCAAACTATCAATATGGGTGTCACACAGCCATGTTGATGGTTTTTTATGTACAGTAACAACTCAGATAGAATATGGAAATCCTATCTCTCTTGAAATGTAAATTTCTATCAGTAAACCTCAAGAGATAACCCCAAGGTCTCTAATGTCAGGTCTTGACAATGCATAAACAACTTAGTGATAAATGTCAAAATGCTGGTTATCACAAAGGGACCTTACTACAAGCAAATACTGAATCCTTAAATTTATCAGATCTAGCAATATGGTGATACTTTTAATCCTAAATCTAACTTAGATAATAAATAAATAATAGAAGATAAGGGTTTCAAGGAGGTTCTTAAATTTAACACTAATCCTAAGATTAATAATACAAATGATGAAACACTTGAGATGGACCAATCCCTCAAAAACTAATTCCTGCTTGACCCAAATGAATCTGCAACCTTACATAAATAGTGAAATCTTCTAAGGCATTAAATATTTTCAAATCATGAACATTCATTCAAGACAATCCTATTACAATTGAAATGAATAGACATCCACAATTGAACTAAGCACAATTAATTTAAAGTCTAGTCTTACTTTACAAAGAAACTAACAATCAACTGGTTGCAAAAGCTATGGACTAGAGATTGCTGCAACACCTCAAGTATCAAATCATAAACATTATCAGTTCTTCTAACATAAAACCTAACATATATCAAATAAAATTTAAGTAACCTAAAAAGATAGAATAATAGAAACCATACCAGGTAAAACTTAACACAAGAACAACACCAAATCACAATGTCTTCACTTGCATTAAATTACCCAAAGTAGCAAAAATTCTAGTATTTTGTTACAACACTTTCTTGCTTGAAAAATAAGACTAACTCCTAACTCTAGCTCTGGCTATACTGCTTAGTTCGCTCCAATATATAAAACTATGTAGCCCTTACAAATGAGCAAGAATGCCATATTTATAGAAACCCCCAAGGTATGTCAGCCCAATTAGGTTTACAATAATAATCGGCCACAAAACAAGTCAGCCAAGGAGAATTCAAAATAAAAAAAGTGGTCATTAAATGCATGTACTCCATCCAGGTTAGCCTGGGGTCTCCAACGAAGCTTAGTCCAATGCATGTGAAGGAAGAAGAGAAATAATGGGGAAGCACAAATTCCGATGGGGCATTGTATTAGCTGCCTTCCCCTTTTTCCTTATTTCACTCCACCCTATCCTACACCATCAAAATAATCCTATTCAAAACCTTAATTCTCCTTTCAATGGACTTTATGTCCTCTCTTGACTACTCTACCAATTTATCCCATTCCACCTTCATGTTTTGATATTTATCCATTACTGCAATATAAGTGGCTACATCATCTAACTGATGTTTAGTGACCGGGTCCTCATTGGTTGGAGAATATACATCTTGCCACCATTTTCTCAACTATTCCAAGCTCAAGTGCTTCAGTGCAAACCTTTTTCTACCTGTCATAACCTCAAAGAAATAAATGCATTTATTGTAGATCTCGGTTAGGCTGTCTTCAATTTGCTTCCTCTACTTATACACCTTCTTCAAAACCCTTTGCCTTATTTGAGAAACTTCAAACCATTCCCAAGGTTCTACAGCTCTGGATGAAGAAATAATTCCATCATTCACCAAATTATCTTCAATATATTCCATGATGGTCTTGGATTTCTACAACAAGAGATCTACATCTTCCTTATCTTGATCCAATGCATCTTTTAACCAATTTATTGACCTCATAGCATCTCCACCAGTTGAAAGGATGTATTTGATAGCATTATATTCCTTATTTTGCACCCCCTATAACTAGTTCATTGTGGTGTGAGTAGTAGTCTGCATTCTTTCCAGCTTTGTTATGGTTTCTTGTGGCAGAAAGCTCGCAATAGATGATGAGGAGATAATAGATTGCAAGGGCTTCATCAAGTCCTGCAAGTACTTTTTTAATTTCTCATTCTCCCTCTTCAATTCTTGCTTGGTTTTCACTTCCTTCCTCAATCTACCCAAGAATACAACACTAGAAACTTCATATTCTTCAGTCTCATGTTCCATGGAAGTAGGTACTAGGTTGATAGTTTACACAATGTAGTCACTACTAGTTACATCATCCTTATTCTTATCAAGAGGAGGAGTAGCAATGTGAAACGTGCCCTATTATTGGCTTCATCCCTCTCAATCTTGGAGATGACTCTAGCTTTCTTCTTTGCTTTATCCTTTCCTATATTCGTGAGTAATTCATCCCAACTGGGAGGAGTATCTTCCACAACAATCTATTTACTCTTTAAATTTTTTTCCAACCAGCCTTAAATAGTAGAATATGATTGTATATTTCTTTGTTAAACTTCATCCTATTGATCCCTTGGCATATCTTCATTCAAATCTTTTTCCTTAGGAATCGCCTCAATTTTTTCTTCCTTTTCTTTGTCATGCTCTTCTTCTTCATGTACCGGTGATGGAGTCCTAACTGAAATTTCCTCTCTTTGAGGAGGTCTATCTTCTTCACTTCTAACATGTGAATCTTCATAAGTCACCAGAGGAGACTACAACACCTTCTCTATTTCTGCCTCAACACTATAGAGCTCACCTTCTTGAAATTCTTCTCCTTCTGGATCTTGGTGACTCTCTGCCTCTTTGGATTCACCTAGTTCACTTGGTGCATTACGAGCTTATTGGGAAGGAGGAATATTATCACATTGTTTTGTAGCAAGAGTAATTGAAGGAGCATCCTTCCTTGACACACTATCCTTAGGAGGAGTTCTTGATCTTCTTGTGTATAGATGTGTTCTCTCTCCTAGGCTCTCCACATTTATTAGTGGTGGGTCAACTTCATGCCCTACCTTAGAATTTTCCTTCTCCTTCTGTGATAATCTCACTATCCTTCTTATCTTTGGCATAGAAGCACTAACCTCTATCTTTCTTTTTAGCTTCATCCTTTGCTGATTTCTTTGTTTCTCTCTCTCTTTTACTTCCTCTTTCTGAATATCTTTAATTTTTATCTTGAAAGGAGAGCTCACCTTGCCCTTACCTTTAGGATCCTACTCAGTTGATTCCTCAGAAGTGGAATGAGACTCCAAGTCTCCCATTAGATCATAAGTGCACTGCACACCCTCACTTTCCAACTCCCACATGTTATGCTTGAGCCATAGCTTTTCATATTTAATCACTGGAGTGATAATTTTCTCTAACTCTATTTTCTCTTCCTCTAGCTAGTCTATTTCTCCATCTGATTTATCTTTCATAGCCTCATAATCATGGCCCTAAATCAAATCTCCATCATCTTCAACCCGATCTAGAATGGAATTCACATTATATAGCCAAACTAAGTTCATTGGTAGCCTGGAAAACTTCTTCCTTCTGATCTCAAATTCATCACTGCAATTGGCCCAATAGTCCTCTATATCATCCTTATGACTATATCCCCTGCTGGCATTTTTTTGTGCTTCACCAGTCCTATCAAATCTAGATCTCTTAGAATGAAAATACAAACCTAGAGTACTCATTTCTTCTTCAGAAGCATAGGCTGAATTAATAGAAGGGCATGCCTCACTACTACCTATCCTCAAAGGGAAGTCACCACCAAATCTAGTTTTATGCTTATCCTTCTTCACAATTGCATCAAAGTCACATATTTTCCTTGTGACCTCCAGAAGTATAACATGGTTTGTGGGATACTTGGGAAGTCTGTATGGAGCCCTTTGAAAACCATCTATCCTTATGTATGAAAAGGTGGGAAACTGTGTAAACCAAGCCCCATACCTTTTGATTAACACCTTAGCATTGTCATATATTATTACATGCTCTACACCTTGGAGCAACCTAGTAATGTACATGGTGAATGCATCATTCACCCTCCTATAGCTTGAATTACCCAAGTGTAGATGTTGATAGACCTCATAAATTACATCTTGCCCAAACACACCCCTTATAATTAGTCATTTATATGGATGGAACCTTGCAAGCGCATAAACCAAGTAGGAGGTCATTGTGAAGGTCTTTTTTTGTAGGACATTACACATATTTTCATGAATCATGGAACTTATAATTCCTTCCCAATGGTAGTTAAAATTCTGCTCCATCCTCACAATGACATGGAACATCCAATTCTCAAACACACCAGCACTCTTCAACCCTACCACCCTACTGAGAAGGGTGATAGTATCGTAGTATTTCTTCTTAAATTTAGCTCTGAATAGCTACTTGGGTAGCTTGGAAAAGTGGGCCTTAGGTTTCTCCAACCAAGAATTGATGACCTATTGGGACTTGATGGTATCTTCATCATATAACTTCTTTGCCATATCTATATCAAAAGCCACCACATGAGATCTTTCAGGCATTTCAAAGGTCTGGGCTATAGACACATGATTAAGGTTTGCCACAATTCTCCCTTGACGACCAACTATCCTTTGCGTACCCCTATCCTAGTGTCTAGCACATTTGAGCACCAACTCATAACACTGCACTATAGGAGGGAATCCAACTACATGTGCCAATCCTAATTTCAATATTCTTGTATCTAGCAAAGGAAGGTTCAGTGCTGTCATCCTTGTCTTAAACTCTTCATAATCCCACAATCCAACATTGGTATTAGTGACATCTAACCATATGGAAGTTAGCTTATTCTTAGGGATTCTACTCTTGATATCTATTTTGATTCTTTCTGGCTCAGAAACAATAGACCCTTGTACACTTAGATCCACTACTCTGCCCTTGGTCTTGACAGCAACCGTTTGACTTGATTCAATGTACATTCATCAAAGAGACCATAATAAAGATCACATGAAACCAAAGCTAATAAATTGAAAATGGCATATTCATCCTCAATATAAGCCCCATGATGAGAAAAATTCCCTCAAAGCTCATAAGAATTATTCATCTCAAAGTTTGGGCTTTCAGTCCTCTCACACAATTCAGGCTAGAGAGAAATTTCAAAAAATTCCCAACCAGATGAATTTCAATAAAATAAACACAAAAGGCATCCAAAAATCATTTAACCAAGAAACAACATGATAAATATTTAAATAACTCAAATTGATCATACAATGCGTAATCACCAGCGAATAAACCATGCCATTTCTCAATTCTTCATTTTCAACAAAGTTTTAGGGAATTCCACCCAGGACGGAAATTTGTGAAAATAACAATAGTCTACAAACTCTAGGAAAATGAAGGGACAAAGGAAATTTCAGTAAAATCCTGAGGGAATGGAAATCCATGAAGCAGGCATAATTCCAGAATACTGCACATTTCTGGGAAAACGAAGGGAAAATGGAAAATCAGGGAATTTCGGAAGTTAAGAAATTCTGTGAAGACCTTGAAATTCTGAATGTCAACATTTATTCACAATCTTTACACAAATTGATCAAATGATCACCAATTTTAAGACCTTGAGCTTGAAGCTAGCTCAATTTGAACCTCCTATAGATCATCTTTAAATTTAAGACTTATCTTGAAGCAAATCAATAGGAATTGGTGATGCCCTAAACCTCAAACCCTAAAATTCTACCATGAACATACAGGACAAGCTCGGGCTTAGCTTACTCATTTTTATAGGTTTCCAAAAGATCTTTATGGCCCAAAAAAGTAAGCTACCCCGTAATGAAATGGAAAAAAAAGCTCACAGACTCACTTGGGATCATCAATCTAACAAAATTGAATAACCCTAGCTTCAAGATATTCAATGCCCAAACATGCAAAAATTCAGACTCCAAGCACACTCGACACACCCAAAAAAATCATTCACATTCAACAATCACAAGAAAGGCAATGAAAACATACCATTGATGAAGTGAAACTCAATTATATCTACAACAGATAACAATCTTCAACTCCTTAGCAAACAACAACAATTAAGATAACGCCTAAGAAATGCACCGCTAAATCCAGAAATCTGCAAATTCAAGCACCAAACCAAGCTCAACATTCCAAATCAAGCACCTTATATCAATAGAAAGAAAATGATAAAAATTAATGGCACAAAACTCCCCAAAATTGATTAAATATATGCCACAAAAATCATACAACCGAGCATTAATGCAGTCGACAAGACAACCCCGACCAAAACTCGGGAATTCGATAGGGCAACAGATGTTCAAGGAAATCCGACCAACACAGAATTCCACGATGTCCAAGAATTTCTAAATCACAGTGTAAAAGAAGCCACCTACGGGTTTTCAAAGTATTCGGGGAATTATGCCAGGAGAGGATTTTCCCGAGAATAGTAAAAAACCCAAAATTTGTTTGAAACTTGAGATTTTTAATTAATATCATAGAGGGACCACCAAAACTGAGTAAGATAAAAATCCAAGCTCATGCCAATGCAAGTAAGTCCTTAAGATCA
>VDFB02248645.1:0-10292 GCA_007258455.2 Sequoia sempervirens | reverse complement strand
CATTTGTTCTCTAGATATAGTTAATTTCTATCCATGTCAAGAATTTCCTATATATTCTCAATGATGTAAATAATATTATGTTCATGTTGATGTATCCTCAACATTTATAATATCTAACAAACATCTAATTTTTAGAATCTAACAAAACTGCCAAATTGATGCATGATGAGTTTGGTTTTTAAGCTAAAGGAACATAAAGGTATATTAATTTAGGGAGCATTTGGAATTTGGTTAATGATGTACTTGTATATGCTATACTAGTATGTTAATTACCAATTAGTACTTTCCACAACTAAAGTTGTTGGATTTGGGACTTTGAGTCCAAATTTGATGGTTGCTATCTAGCCAATTAATGTTTCTCTCATCTCTTACCTTCTAAATGTGTAAGATTTTTTCTCATTTATTCTACCTTAAATATTTTTCCTTCAATCATGGTGAAAATGGGATTGCTTTTCTCTTCCCTTGATTTTGAAGCTTGTAAGATGTTTTTGTTATCAATGGCAAGTGGAGTGTTTTGAAGTCCAAGTGACCTTTCTTGGTTTTGTTGTTGCAACTTTGTGACTTGCAATCTTTCCAAAACGTCTTTCATTCCAATGAAATGAACATGGTTTTGATACAAAATTGAGCTATTCTTTTTGCATGGTACTCATACATTTATAACATGCAAAAAATAATGGAAACCACATTTAAACTAAGTTAAGGAAGTTGATTTTCCTATGGAATTAGTATCATATTCTTTATATTTTTTCCAACAACTTGAGAGGGCTATGTTTTATTCTTATAATTCCTCCCTTTTCCTTTTTGTTGAACTATTGCAGCAATATATATAGGAATAGAAAGAAATCATACAAATCTAAATCGGATCAAGGAACTCAACTCTTGGTAGATGAAGTTGAAAAGTTGTGAGATGGTAATTGACTAGTTGAGAGAAGTAGAACAATACCCAATGTTAGGGTTAAAAAGGAAATATTTAAAAGCTTAAAAAGATAAAATGCAAAATAATATAATATATTTACATTTCCTTTAATTTTGAAGCATCTACTGTGTAGCCACTAGAACAATGTTAGGTCTTGTTTGCAGACAGATCACATTTATATGGCTTTGAGCATTATGTGTCCTTATATTTGAGATACTTCTCAAAAAATTTGCATCCATCAATATTGTAACCATGCCCTCAAGTGGATAGATTTAATGTATGTATTTCACATTTATTTTCTTTCATGCATAAATATGAAACTCGTTGTAACTCTTTTTAATGTTCAATCTTATTGGTGATCTTTATTATGACCACATAATAAAGTTTCTAGAGTTTCACATATAAATAGAGCATAATACATATGTGGAAACTATATGGTTTTTCTTTGTATTTCTCAACATTTCATGTTTCAGTTTTTACAGGAGAAGTCCAACATAATTTGTGATTCCTTATGTTGGCCCACAGTTATCCTTGCACCAAAAGATCAACTTGTTAATGCTTGATACAACTTCCAGAGTCAATGGATCCATGGGAGGTAGTTAGTCCATGTAATGCATCCTAAGGGGAGCATTGACCGTCTACCAAAAAACTCCCCCTCAGTGTAACCCGAGGGGATTCAAACCCGACACCTTTGGCTCTAATACCAATTGTTGGCCCATAGTTGTCATTGCACCAAAAGATCGACCTATTAATGTCTGATACAACTGCCAGAGTTAACCAATCCATGGGAGGTGGTTAGTCCATGTCACAAATCCTGAGTGAAATGTTGACCATCTGCCAACACCTTATACCAAGTATGTTAAGAGTTTCAACCATCCATTATCTATTGGAATGTGTTTCAAAATGAAATTTGAAACTAAAGATGCAACTGAGAAAAGGTATCTATAAACTCTTGTCCAATTCTATGTCATTATAATCATTTTTCTGTAAATAATTCATAATGCTTGCATTCTTTTGTTGCACATTAAATGAACTTAAAAGTAAGTTTCTTGTGCATAGGTATGTTAATCATAGATTTACTATTCTATTTTTGGAGTTGGTACATGCAAATAGGAATGGACATTGAAGACTTTAAATTCTCTTGGCTTGTAGTGCAAGCTCTTGAATGGGAAAATGAGAGACATATTCAAAGACTAATGTATGCAGATAATTCCATTTTCATTTGTGACTATTTATGTAATTTTGCACTAGCTGTTTGTTGACTAATAGTGATTATGTTCTTTCTTAGGCTAATTATGGAAAAGAAGATCCATCTAGGCTGTTTATCATAATCGTGTCGGCTCTCCATGCCGTTCCGTGCTTCCACCACCGTAATCACCGTTAACCATTTTACCATGGTCGGCATCATCACCCATGTCCCACTTCAGTCCCCAGCCTCCAGGCCCACTCATGTCAAAACAGGACTAGCATGTAAAGAAAAAGGATGAACAATAATAAAGTGAAAAGTGGCTCTTCTATCAATCATTAAGAGTACAATGAAAGGAGTGTAGGGATGGTAGGGGTTTAACGTTTATAGTGTAGTGGAACCTGAGTCACTGGGTTCACTAACATATTTGAATAAATTCACAAGTCTCAAAATCTTCATGGCACAGTAGTTAAGTTTGATATACTAATTACCAAAAAAAAATCTATTTGGCACATATTATGATCTATACCAATTCTTCATGTATAGGAAAATTGATGAATCAAAATTTGCATGTATTCTATTTAACCCTCTAATTTCCTTATCATTATTGACAACTACCAATGATAAAATCCAAAGTCTTATATGCCTAAAATCTCTTCAATTATCCACAATATCCACATGCTATGAGCTCTGATACAAAAATTGTGCATAGTTCTTCTCAGTTTATTCAATTTGGTGCTATTATTTTTATCATGTGATTTAGGATTCAAACTAACCCCTCTCATTAGTATTTTTCTTCTAGAAATTTCTAGAAGAGGGTAATCAAAATCAGTACTAGAATATCTGAAAGTCGAAGATCCTTTCCTTGAAACTGAAGCTTTGTTCTCGACAAACCAGAGCTGAGACAATCCAAGAACTAGTGGAAGGGAAGTTGAATGAAAACTGAGAGAAACTAAAATCCTTCCTAAGAAAAGTGCCCTTTCCACTATAACTATCGGTTCTAGTATCTCCTTGTTCATTTTTTCTATCATCTCCTCATTTTTCATTTCTTGATAGAGAGCTTCTAAAATATGTCCAAGATGATCTTCAATCTCAACAATCAATGTTGAGATAAAATGGAAGCATTGCTCTTGCAAATAAGGTGCTAAATCATTTATCCTTGAAGGAGATTTATGTGCATGAAGAAAACTTAGGAGGTCTTCCAAAATATTCTTGGACCCCTCATCTATGGTATCTTTTATTTGAATAACCTCATTTCCAAAATAAGCATTAAGGCAACCAAACTATTCTTCATCATTTGTCATCATAAATCTAAAACTAAACCCAGGTAAATTGACACTTTTTAGGTCCCCTCTTGACAAGCCAACCCTCATTAGTAGTTAATTTGTGCAAATGGGTTTCAACATCTTTGTAACTTGCTAGAAATGTAACTATGGCTTCGAGGCATTTACCAACCTTAACTCTCTCGCACAGATTTGCAAATCCATTAGCTATTATTTGTTTCATCCTACTAACAAATAGGCTTTCAAAAAGTTCATCCCACAGACTCTTTGAGTGCTTCAAACCAATCTCACACACACATTGCCATGGAAACTCAACATTTGAACCAAAAACCATTTTTAGCCACTCCAAGCTCCCTTCAAATGCATCCAGACTATCCAATGTTTCATTGATCAATGTCTCATTCTCTACAAGTTTCTTGCCACTTTTCACAAGATCAAACAAATACTTTCCCCCAAACCTATCTACAGAGCGAATATCATTTGTACATGTATTAAGCCACGCTAAGCAAGAATATGATATAAATTTTCTCAGCAAAATCATCATGGTAGCTTGTAGCTTCTCTCTATGATATTTCCATAATTGCACCTCATTGTTTGGGTTTGGAATCCCACCAAATCCAGGTGGCACTGCCAACATAGTCTTATAAAAAAGAGGAAAATCATTTAGAACCTCCAAGAAGAATTCCCCAGCCTAACATAGCATTACTTGTATGGCTCTTACCACATTACAAAAAATGGAACTAACTACCCCAACCTTATCGTTCTATTGGTCAGACATGTCTTCTAGTTCTAGCAATACATTGACGGTTCTATTCTTTTATCGGTGTGAGGATCTTCTATCGATGGGATGAGGTCTCTTGTTCCAGTGATGGTCTGATGGGGATGTCATCGGTGGTGGTTCCAATGATGAGAAAAAACTCTAATGATGACATCCTCATTGAGCCATCATGGGAACAAGAGACCTCATCTCACTAATAGAAGATCCTCACACCGATGAAAAATAGAACCATCGATCCATTGCTAGAACTAGAAGACACATCTAGTCAATAGATTGATAAGGTAGTCCTTTTCAAATAAGTTTGTTCTCCTATCATGAACCAAACAAGTATTAGAATTAGTGACCAATAAGAACCACCAAGAAAATTTTTTGTTGACACATCATCTAATGGAAGAAGGATTTTTTTGCCCAATGGATCTTGACCAAATCAGTTTAAACCCAGCAGAGCGGATCTTAATTGGGTCGAATAAGCCCTGTCGAGAGTTCACTTTACAAAACCAATCCTTGGTGAAAGAGAGCACTAGATAAATGCATCTAGAAGAGCTCCCCAACAATATACAACCTCCATGGCACCAAATCATGTATCATCCCAGACAAGAATTTTTACACCACAGCTAATTTGTTGATAGAATTTTGAATCAACGAATATGTTCTCTTGTACTCAATAGTTAGGAAGAATGTTATACTAACCATGGATTTCACCTATTATAATTGTTCTTAGTTTTTGTACTACTATTTCTAGTTGGTATGCAACTATTCTTAGTTGCATTATTTCTTTGTACTATTTGATGAACCCTTGGTGTGTGAAGCCTTCTAGCCATTTTTGTTAGAATGAAGCAAATGGAGTTCAATGGTTTTGTTTTAGATGATATGGAAAATTTTGTTTGGAACCAAATAGAGTTGAATGGGTGTTTCAAACTCAATCAAATCTTATTTAAAACAACCCAACATGAAGACAAGTGTACTTAGAATATTGGGATTGCTTTTCTGATCATCATGATTTGGTTTAGAGCTAGGAAATTGAAGTAAAATGGTGATAAAGAACATTAGTAAATGGGAAAAAATGTGTAAAGCTATTTTGGGAAAAACGTGCCTTAAACATTAGAGACCTTCAAATTTGGGAAAATGTTTTGAGAGGTTCCTTGCAAAATCCATTTTGTGCACATTCTACAATCAATCATTTCATTCCATGAGATGACATCTCTTTAAGGCATTATGTCAAGCAATTCAGGGGTTTTGTCTATGATTCCACATCTTGCATATATGTCTACCAGAGCATATCCAACTATAACATCTAGGTATCTATTTAATTCCTCTATCTTTCATCAATCTCTTTACTATTTGAACCTCATATAGATGTTTAAGAGAAGAAAATAAGTTGCAGAATTTTTAGGATCCAACTAAAAATATGAATGGTTGATCAACCATGCACACCTAATGATCAACTATATATGTAAATTGTAATGCAGTAAGGTTTACTAATGTGTGAAGTATGTTTCTCCATCCACTAAACCTAATATGATTCGCATGCACCTAGAACCCAAACAAAGTTTACAATGTTAGGATGTTCTAGATTCTTCATTAATTCAAATATTTCCAGAGAGGTTCCTTTGTGAAAAAATCCATTTCTGTATTATTCTCGGTAATCAATTCATTTCAATCTCAATGATGATAAGCATGGTCTCCCTGAGAATCTTTTGTCGTAAAACCATTCAAGTGTTTTGTCTGCATTCCACATCTTGCATATATTGGGTTCACTTAAAGCTAGCTTCTTTCCTATAGCCGTTCTTTACTGCGTTTCTAAATGCCGAAGTCATATTTTCCCTATAAGTATTCCCAGATGTCTTTTTTCAGCGAAAATCAATTTTATATGGTTTTGGGCTCTTTGGAGGGTTTTACCTCGGACTACAAAATTAACCTCTAGCGTGCTGTAGAGGTGGTATACACCCTCCTGCTAATTACACCTTTATCATCCTTGTATAACTTGTGGTGACTCTTGAAATGGTACCATGAGATGTATTTCAAGTGAGGGCCAGATGAGGCGGAAGCTGCATGGGGAAAGCGGAGGTTATGGCTAGTGTACACCTTCATTTAAGTCTTGTAAGATTCTAACCTAGAATCTATAGGCACCAATTAGGCAAACCCTAGTTCGAGCCTTCATAAAAGAGTTTGCAATACCAATACATAAATGTAAAAATGTATTTGATTTTGACTTGTATATCTGAATAGCTCTATTTCTTCTTGAATTAAACATTTAAAAATTGGTGCAGGAGCACCGAGGTATTTGTGAAATGTTGATTCATGGAGGTCTTAGGTCAATTTCCGGTTTTGCGCCCAGCCGCCACGTCTGCGATTGGACTAATTCACAGGCGAAAAGTACAAATGAAGAGTGCTGGGAAGCGGTGGCAGTTTCGCGAGGTTGCAAAATATTTTCAATAAACCCCACCCTGCTAGAGTAAGCGAGAGGCCTTTAGCCATGAGGTTAGATGGGATCTTTTCCACAACGTTCGCTGGGATTAGGGCCCCATGTTGGATTGGTAAGAAGCTTCCAGCGGCCGGTTTGGTTGGAGGTTACCTGAGGTACCTCCTTCGAAACAAAGACCTAATTAGTCTATTAGGATAGTGTTGTTTATGGGTTTTGTGTGAGATGGTCCAAAGTGACCCATGATGGTTTTGAAGGTAAGTTATATCTTTCCTTAAAGGGTTTCTAAGAAAGGAGATAGATTGATTGTTGAGTGGTTCATTGTGAGATAAAGTCAAAAATTTGGGTCTGTAGACCTATTAGATGAGTTGAAGAGTTTTTGCAAAGGAGTGATTTGGAAGAGTTTTGTGAGTCAATTGGTTGTTTGAATCATCTTGTTTTGTGATGATTTGTTCAAAGCCAAATTTCTTTGCATCAAAAAATTTCCATCAAATTGAATATTGATGGAAAGAAGGGTCCATTGAGAGAACTCAAGGGGTGTTACTTGCTAGGAGGAGAGAGGTTGTAGAGTACTTGTTGGCTTGAACAAGTGACTGAGCTCACCTTATTGAAAGAGGATAAAATGTAGTGCGCTACTCTGGTCGAGATTGAATTATAACTGATAGCTCTTTGCATGAGGATGCGTCTACATCAGGATAGTTGAAATTATTTTGGTGGTCATATGACATTCTTTTTTAGAACATTTATAAAGAAAGTATAGATTAAAGTTTGTTGTGCAAAAGTGGTGAGCAGGATACATTCCTTCGCTTGCCTCAAATCTTGATTTGGGTGATGAGGACAGAGGTATAATGCCTTATGTTACCTCACACTTGTTCCTTCTATTACCTCACACTTGTTCCAGTCATGTAATCACCTTGATGACTATTACCTCACCCATGTTCTAGTCATGTATTTACCTTGATGGGTGACTGACTTATTTTTTAGGGCTTATATCTTACAAGAAAAATGAAGGTCCTTTGACCTTTTAGATCGTTTGTGATAATTTAATTACATCAACAAAAAACCATGGAAGGATTTAAGTACATAGTGTTTTGTTGAAGATATCACTGTACTATTTGAATATTTTGGTATGTACCTGTTTTAAGCCCGATGTTATGCTTTTGGCCTTGAGATAGAGTGGGACTCTCAAAACTTATATTTTTTGTCCTAACATCAAAATTTTAGTATGATATGTTTAAGATGGTTTGATTGAGAACAACAAAGGATAAGCCTCAATATTTTATGTCATTTAAAGATTGGAATAAAGATTATTGGGAAGGACAACTTAAGACCTTATATTTGCACCAATTATATATTAGCTAGAGACCTTACCTATACCTCATGTAACTCTCCATGATTGTAAATATGATCTTCAAATTAGAAATATATGCCCTTTGTGCAAGATTTATTTGTTTAGTAGATACTTAGGGAATGTGTAAACACGATAGTGAAAACCTTGAACTAGTTAGCTTTATCTACTAGTTATTTCTGATCAACTAAGGACATTTATATTTCAATTTTAAATAAAATTTCAATATTGAACTTCAAAATTTAGACAATTGCCACCTGCACTACACATAAATGGAGGCACCCTTTTAACACATTTCTTTGATTATGCTTTCATCTCCTTTTACATTTGAGTATACTAATTTATTTTGAAAAACAAATTGATTTTAGTGTTCTATCCCATGGCTCAGTTCTTGTTTTTGTGTTGAACAAAAATCAAACACTAAGCTTCAACTTGTCGTGTTGGATTGTCAAAAAGCTACACTATGAAAATAGCTTCTTTAGAGTCTTCATTCTATTCTATCTTTTCAACTCTGTTCTTTCCAAATTTATTTTTACATACTAGCAGTGACCATGAAAAAATATTCTAGGAGTGGGAGGTTATTCTCACCCATATGAGCCACTTTGGTGGGAAGGCATCATTACCAGTAAGTGCTTATTACTTATTAAATCAGGTTTAGGTGACAACTGTAGAATATTAATGTTTGAAAATTGACATAGATTACTTGTATTCAAACTATTAATTTCCTTATTTACAATCTTTTTTGAGATTATAGTTGTATGGCTGGAGAGTTTATATATTCATTATTTTCAAAATTTATAGTTTATTTGCAGTAACTTCACTGCCAATCCTTAACAAATATTTCAAAATCAAAATTTTCACTCAAAATTACATTCATCGTCTTTTTCAAATAGCTACTAACTACCCTGCAAACCAAAAACCCCTTTTTGTTTCCCATAGGTTTTTAAAACCCCCAAAAACTAACTACAAACAACCAAAAAACTCAAATTCATGGTAGAGGATTATGTTAATTGTAGAGTTGTAAATGAGCTACTTGCCATAGTTTCCATAGAGGTCTCATTCATCTTATTCTTCCTCCAAGGTCACTGCTCCAACTTCTCCAGCCACTCTATTTCATCCTTTGACTTCACTATCACCACCTCAATCTCTCTTAATTCCACAAACAATTTTCGAGCCTCCCACCCACGTGTTGCTCCCTCTCTCCATCTAGATTTACATTTTCCTTCTAGCCATTTCACAAAGGGTACGCATTTCTCTATTTCTTCATCCTCTTCACTTTCAATTCCCTCATTGATGTCCATCCCAACTCCTAGAATCACCCATTCCAATAGTGAGTCCATGCCCTCTAGATAATCCTTATGCACCAGTGCCTTCATCACCTTTTTCACAGCTTCAATTGGCTCTCCCAAATCTAAGCCCCAAGCCATTATCAATAAATAAATGTCCAAATTAGTTATGTACTTGTGCTTGAGGTTGTTGAATCCTCTTCCCAGAATTAGTTGCACTGACTGCACTAATCATTCATCGTTGTACAAGAAACACCCCATCAGTCTCTTTACTGATGGTTCTCCATAAAAGTGTGAGTTATTTCTTCATTTTAAGTGTGAAACCAGCCTCCATCACCTCTGTATTGATAGAGCCACCACCTCTTGTACACCATTTTCACACCTATTGTTTACCATAGTAGAGGAGCATCAAGAAAGTAATGCCTCAAGAATTTAATAACTTCATTCACATTCCTTTCCATAAATGCTCGGTGTACATCAATTATCACTGCCACCCAACTCCACACACTTCTCTCATTCACTTCAAGAATTAAAACCTACAATTACTCCATTTTAGAGCTCCCTAAATGAACCACCCATTTCATTCTTGTCATCGGGGGATAACATTTATTTTAAATATCTCAACGATACCTAAGGATGTCACATCAGTTAGTAATAATCATTATCATTGTATCGGTGAGACTAATTCTTCTTCCATGGATAGCCACCTTCTCCATCGATGAGAAACTTTCCTTAGGTCTATTGGTGGGATGCTAGATAACGTCACCTTGATGCACCCCAACTCCACTGATATACATTATGCACTTGATAATCCATGGTTATATTAGGCCATCGAGGGAATGCAAACATTTGTTCCACCAATGTTCATGTGTCACAATAGTGTGCTTACTTTTGTTGACTCTGTCATTCTATCGGGGAGAGTGCCTTAGGAGTTAGCTCGATAGGGTATTGTTACACCGATACTAGGTTATGAGCTACATTCATCAGGCCATCGGCGAGGCTATAATGGGGGTTCTTCCAATGAGGCATTGTTAGGCCAATAGTCTTAATTTTTATTTAGGGATGGAGAAAGA
>VDFB02248642.1:0-42544 GCA_007258455.2 Sequoia sempervirens | reverse complement strand
GAGAGATAGAGGGAGGGGGGGTTAAGGGTAGAGGGTAGATGGTTTAAGGGTTAAGGGTAGAGGGAAGAGAGATAGAGGGAGTGAGTGAGTGAGAGAGAGACCTAAGAGAGGGAGAGAGGGTAGGAGGGAGAGACTTGAGATAGAGTGAGTGAGTGAGTGAGTGAGAGAGAGAGACCTGAGAGAGGGAGTGGTGCTAGGAGGGATAGACTTGATAGAGAGAGAGGGAGGGAGTGGGAGAGAGATAGAGGTAGATAGGGTTAAGGGTAGAGGATAAAGGGTTTAAGGGTTTAGGGTTTAAGAGTTAAGGGTTTAGGGTTTAAGGGTAGAGGGGAGAGACATAGAGGGAGTGAGTGAGAGAGAGAGACCTGAGAGGGATAATTGTGGGAAATTGCAAAGTTCTATTCTATAATTTCATATTTTGTTTAGCCCTAGTTTGTCTAAGGTTTGAGATAGCAAGGAAGCCCTAGTTTACTCAAGATGGCACCAACAAAGTAACACTCTGGCCAGATTGATTATTTAAGTAGAAACCTATATGATGACTTCCTAGATCAATTGCCCTTGTCAACAAATGATAGGAAGAAGGGATTGGTTTTGATGCGAGGAAAAACCATAGGGGAGGGATTAGTGTATAATTGTTCCAACATAGCCTAATGGAGCTTCAATTTTTGCTCCTTGTGTTCCTTTCCTGTCCTGTCTTATGTTACTTGTATTTTATGGTGTTGGGAAAATCCTAAGGTTGGGGTTTTTTCTTTGTCTTCATGTTAAACCCTATTGTTTATCTTACGCCTTGGGTGGGATCTATTTTGCTGTTACTTTTGGAGGGGTTTTAAAAACAACTTATGCCCCATCATTTCATCTAGGCTGGGCCCTCTTGGTCTTATTGTTTTAATTCCTTCGTGTGATTTTATTTTTCCCTAAGTCTTGGATGGCCCCGTGCTTCATCGTTTTAAAACAAATTATGTCGTTGTTTATCGTTTGCCTAGTGATGTCCCCTCGTTCTTTTAATAAATTTTTTATTTTGCAGGGGGACAAATTTGTGTGACCGTTGATCAATTATCGTTTGATCTCAGTCGCTCCCCGCCATCCCGCGATGACCCCACCACACTACTTTGGTTGATTGTGATATCGCGGGCAAGCGCCATGTGTCTCATATGGTGAAGCCGAAGGAACAATGAAATACTTTGGCAAATTAATTTGGCTTTAATACATTATGTAGCGGGTTACTAAAGCATTTGTGAGATGCATGTGTTTCAAATTAGCGGATATGTTATGATCTTGGCGGGGAAGATGCTTGACGGTTAATTGCAAAGTTGGTGACTGTATTGAAAGAACAAGATTACCAATGATCAAGATCTATGGTTGCCCACTATGGTGTGATCGGAAGTTGGAAGGTCTTTACAGATCGCGATATCGCGGGCGAACGCCACGTGGATTTCCTTGGTAGTGTATGGTATGGTGGGCCCTTATGGCCATGTGCACGAAATTGTGTTAGTTGTTTTGAAGGAAGTCATTTGATGATTTGATCAAAGTGAAGGATCGATGACTATTATTTAAATCTGCATCAAATATGATTGGAGCCATTCATGTAGCACACGAGCGAGCTTTAAGGGCAGATGAGACACTTGTTGGCATGATTTGATCGAAATAAAAAAAATTATCCTAATTTTATTGTATCATAAAGAATTCAAGTATCTTTGTGAAGCAATGTCAAAGCCGAAGACAAAGTTAAGAATTGCTATAACAAGAAGTTGGAGTTTCTACAAACACAAAGCCGTGAGTTAATTTTTGCATATCCTGGTTACTTTGAACTTGAATTTGGGAAAATTTGTTGTGTGCTTGTCATAGGGCTTGTTGCTAAATGTTTTAGGGCTATAGGTTAACTGAATTATGAGAAATTTTAGGGTTTTATTCTGTAATTTCACATTTCTGGTTAGTCCTAGTTGTTTAAAGTTTGAAATTGTAAAGAGGCCCTAGTTTATCTAAGATGGCACCACCAAAGCAACATTCTGGCCAAATTGATTATTTAAATAGGAACCTATATGATGAATTCCTGGATCAATTACCCTTGTCAACAAATGATAGGAAGAAGGGATTGGTTTTGATGCGAGGAAAAATCCTAGGGGAAGGGTTAGTAAATAATTGTTCCAATATAGCCGATGCTAGGGTTCCTCTCACAGGTTTGGAGATGTTCAAATTGTGGTATGGATAGAGGAATTTTCCTCACCCCTTTTCGAACGACTATATGTATGATTTGGGAAAGCTAGTGGTGCCAAATGTGTTCCCTGATGTAGACTTGCTTAGGGAAGTTGTTGCACGATATGACCCCGTCACACAGGTAATCAGAGATAATGATTAAAGGGTTATGTTATGCATTAACAGAGAAGAATTCCAATAGGTTTTTTATTTGAGTGAGCCTAGTTTGTACTTGGTTTCGATCAAGCTTGAGGAGATGAAGTAGGAATATGGGAAGTTGAAGTCACTTTTCAGAGCCAAGTTGCTCCCACCTCATTTGGCTAGGGCAGGAGGTTCAAGATTTCATATTAGCCCTAGTGACCAAGAATCTATCAGATTAAACTGTTTTGCAAATCATTTCTTGGCCACTTTCTATTCATTATGCCAGATTCTAGGTTTCAATCCTAGTACTGTGATGCCCATTTCTTACATGTTCATGGGGGTGCAAATACAACACCCTAACTTCTCTATAACTTATGATTTTGCTTCTTTCTTGGCTGAAAGGATACATGAAGGGCTGTCGAAGTTGCATAAAAATGATACAGGCACTCAATTCTTTTGGTATTCTTTGTTACTATATATGTTCTTGTTCAAGAATGCTAACTTTTTCTCTAAGAAGATGGAATTAAGGCAATTAGTTGATGGAGGAAGATTTCCAGTACAAATATGGGCTGCAGATTTATCTTGTAATAAGGAAAGCACCAGTTATGTGCAATTTGATAATTGTTTTTCTTCTAGATTGAGGGCTAGACTGATGGTGAATGTACCCAAGATTCCTGAGGAATTGCATGATTTCCTCAGATCAAAGGGGAGGAGGCCAGAATTGAAAGTCTGCCATAACTGGGGTGACATTATTCCATACCCAGTCAACACTGTTTTGAGGGTGTATGGTTTTCAAGGGACCCCTCATATATTTCCATACAATGTACCACCAAGAGTGGGGTTTGCAGAGGTTATGTGGAAATTTGTTGTATCCATGAGGACAACCTTACTGGTAAGGGTAAAGGAACTTTTTTCCCAGATTATACAGTGGTATCAGATTTTGTATTTTCAAAAGGATGTTGGGTGCATTTTGGAAAATTCTTTGAAGATTACCATTTGAGGTGTGGTCCAAAGCGGCATCATGATCTTGAGGGTTTCTTTTCCCTTTTCAGACAAGAATAAAAGGTGGGAAGTTTGTGCATGAGTTCAACTTTCCTGAGGGTTTTATTAGAAATGAATTTGACCTAAATAGGCAGGAGTTGAACAAGGAGAAATGGATAGCTTATGATAAGCTATTGGATATTGTGCACAAAATGGATCCAAAGTATGATCCATTGTTGGAGGTCAGTCCACACCATAAGAAAATTGACTTTCTGATGGAGAACTTCAAAGAAATTATGGGCACCTTGAGGACCAAGAAGATAAACTTAGAATTGAGTTTGGGTGTACAGAAACAAGGTGTCGGGCCAATTGAGACAAGACCAACATACAAACCTACAGAAAGGTTGCCCATTTATAGGAGGAAAAAGGATGATAGTAGTGATGAGGAGGAAGTGGATAGAAAAGGAAAACAAATAATGAAATTGCCTACACAGCTAGGTCCAAAATTCAAAATGCCTGGGGAAATTAAAATCATTGATTTGGAATCATCACCTAAGGATAGTCCCTCATCACCACCATCCGAGCCAAGCCCTAAGAGGCAAAGAACTGATCAACCAAAAGAGGATTTGATGGATGAAATTGTTGTTACTGATCAGGATATGCAGATTGGTATGCCTTCTGCTCCTAGGCTAGCTGAGTTGGTTTTATCCGACTTGGATATGAAAGGTAAATATGTGCAAGATGCAAGGATGGAAGCATGTAAGGAGTTTCTAGATGATGATGCATTTGTAAAAACTCCTATCTTCTTGCAATTGGTATGGAGGATGAAATTTGAAGAATACCAAGATAAGTGTAAGAAGAGAAGAGAATTGAGGCCTAACAGGTTAGACTAGGAGAATGATGATGAATTGAAAGTTGAATTAATGGATGAATTCAAGAACATCACTCCTGAGGAAGGAAGAAAACTGGTAAGTCAGGCTGGTGTCTTGATTTTACCTGAATGGGACATTGCAGATGTTGTAGCTTTTAATGCTATTCTAAAGTCCAATCATCCCTTGCAAGACTTTGAAGAAGAGGTCAAGGCAGTGTTGCAAGATTCTACCTTCAGTGAAAAATATGAGACCTTGGAAATTTGGGCTTTGGCCCCTCAAGGGAAAAAGCCAAATATTACTGATATTAACCCAAAATTTAGAGGAAGGTTAATAATAAAGAGGGCTTTAGAGACCTCAACCACTGAGGCTACTAATTTAACTGTAAATGTGGCCAAATTGGCCCAAAAGACTGCTGAAAGAGAGGAAGCTGAAAAGAAAAGCCTAATGGAGAAATATAATCTTTTAATTGAGGAGTATAGTAAGATACAACAAAGGAATATTGAACTGTAGACTAAGGAGGATAGGTTAAGGTACAAACAGATTGGGGAAACATCAAGTGCTCCAAGGATCATTACATTGCCTTATACATTAGGGTCAGTGCCTCCTGCTTCTCCTATTGTTTCCACACTAGGGTCTCCTAGTCAAAATCCTTCCCTCACCCCTTCTTTAGAAAAAAATGATGAAGAGGTAGAATGCTCTGTTGATCCTACGAAGAAGTAGCTATTGCACAAAATTGAAGAATTACAAGCATCATTGAAGGTAAGTGAGGAGGGATCCCTTTTAAAGAAAAAGGAGATTGTTACTGTTGTCTTAAGGCATTTGAATGAGAAAGTTGATGATAGATTATCATCTATATATTCTTTATATTCTTTATTATTAGATGCAATAAAGAATATGGATAGGGATCAAGAGGTAGTTATACCATTAATTGAAAATTGGATCCCTAGGGCTAGTGATTTACATATAATGTATAAGGCCTCAAGGTTTGATATAAATAATAGGCCCCAATCATTAAGGCCTAGTCAAGTGTTAGTTAAATCATTGCAAGGTTTTCAGACCTTACCAGATGACTTGAGTAGGAAGATCAAAGAGTTGGTGAATAATTTTGATGATTGGGGTAACACATTGTTACTTGACATAATTGATGAGCAGGGGAATATCAGGTCACTCCAACTGTGGTAGGATCAGGAAAATGAGGTCATCAATGATCAAATTAAATTAATTTTTGATGACTCAAATTATGATTTGTTGGTGAGCTGTATGGACAAAATCATTGGCACCAACTCATTTTTGGAGTCTTTTGAAAGAGAGGAAAATTAGGTAGTAGTTAAATACACACCTTATAATGTCAGGGTGAATGAGGTAATTAATTTTGACAGGCCAACTAATGAGGATTATTAGAAATGGGTAAATAAGTATTTAACTGAGGAGGAGTAAAAGAGTGAGCTGCTAACGGTTGGAAAATTAGCTGTTGCAGTTACAACAGATTCCAGTTTTGTTTTTGGTGGTAGTCTTGGCGCGAGATTCTTGAGGCTCTTTTGTTGTTGCATCAACCTTTCTTAGCAGGCATGATGAACAAGAATATTCTCTAGGGTGATGGTTGTTGTAACGATTTTTGGAATATCACCAGGTGCTCCATTTGGTTGGTGACATGCGTAATTTTTGGCCCGATGCTTATTTGCTTCTTCATTTTCTATAAGAAGGATTTCAAGGCCAGAAGTACGGGTTAGCAAGTTAGATAATTTTGGGTCGAGTCTAGGGGAAGTTGCAGAGAAAATTGTAAAGTTTGATGGTTTCAAGGGAAATGCAATTTAGGTTTTGAGTCATTCTGTAATAAGTTTTGAATTCATGGGGATTTATTGTTGTATAACAATACTAGCATTTGAGTTGAAATGATAAATTGAAACTCATGTCTCTCCATTGTACATGCATATCTGAATTTTGAATAAGATGACTAAGGGTTGTTTCATTCATCTCACTATTGTGGTGTGTATGATCCTTATTTTAGCTTTAATTCAAGGGATTAATTAAAATGCTTGAATGGGATTATAGGAAGATATGTTATGTATAAGGATTTGATAAGTAGTATTGGGTTAGAATGCATATTGATAAGATTGTAATGTAATGTTATCAGGGATCTTATATGTTATGTGTTAAATCTGTCATAAACCCTTAGGTACTTATGAATTTGACTCCTACAATGGATATATGGCACTGATCTAAGTTGTGTTTATTCGTATGACTCAGTATTGTTTTTCCTTTACTTGGAGCTTGCTACAAATTGCAAATCAATGACTATCTTATACTGTGAAATGTGTTGTAGTTATCTCATGCTCCAAATAGTTGATAATACTGATGAACAACCAATTCTATTTGGTATTATCCTATTGTGTTGAGCTATTAAATGAGATCATTTGTTGTATATTAATGTTGTTTATGATAATGGTGTAGAGGTTGTAAACACATTAAGGGATCACCCTCCCAAGTCTTGCAGAGCTCAAAGTGTAGGAGGCTTTTAATGTCCTCGTCAGTTGGTCTAGGTCCTTCGAGCTGCCCTTGATTGGAATTGGAAATTCCATAGGTAGATTAGAAGACCAACCTAGTTACAGTAAAAACAACCAACACTACCCTTAACCCTTAACCCTCTATCTCTCTCCCACTCCCTCCCTCTCTCACTGAATCCCTCTCTCTCTCCCCTCTACCCATAAATCTAAACCCTAAACTCTTAACCCTTAAACCCCAAACCCTTAAACCCTCTACCCTCTCTCTCTCTCAAGACTCTCCCTCCTACCCCCTCTCCCTCTCTTAGGTCTCTCTCTCTCACTCACTCTATTTATCTCTCTCCCCTCTACCCTTAACCCTAAACCTTAAACCCTTAACCCTTAAACTCTAAACCCTTAAAGCATCTACCCTCCATCTCTCTCCCACTCCCTCCCTCCCTCCCTCTCTATCAAGTCTCACCCTCCTACCGCCTCCTTTCTCGTGCCCTCTCTCTCTCTCACTCCTATCTTTGTCCTCCCACCCTTAACCGCCTACCTTCTACCCTCTACCTCTATCTCTCTCCCACTCCCTCCCTCTCTCTCTCACCGAATCCCTCTATCTCTCTCCCCTCTACCCATAACCCTAAACCCTTAACCCTTAAAACCTCTACCCTCTACCCTCTCTCTCTCTCTCTCAAGTCTCTCCCTCCTACCCCCTCTCCCTCTCTTAGGTCTCTCTATATCTCTCACTCACTCCCTCTATGTGTCTCCCTTCTACCCTTGCAACCCTAAACCCTAAAACCATTAACCCTTAAACCCTAAAACACTTAAACCCTCTACCTCTACCCTTAACCCTTTTCTCCCCTCTATCTATCTCCCACTCCCTCCCTCTCTCTCTGAAGTCTCCCCGCCCTAGCACCAATTCTCTCTCGTGCATCTCTCTCTCTCCTTCCTCCCTCTTCCTCTCCTTCCCTCCTAATTTTCTCTCTCTCCACTCCTAAGTCTCTTCAATACCTCTACCCTTAGCCCTCTACCCTTAACCCTTAAATCCTTAAATCACCCTATCTCTCCCACTTATCCCTCTCTCTCTCTCTCTCTCTGTGACTCTCCCTACCCCTCTCCTCTCTCTCGTGTCTCTCTCTCTCACCACCTCTCTATCTC
This sequence comes from Sequoia sempervirens, assembly GCA_007258455.2. NCBI lineage: Eukaryota > Viridiplantae > Streptophyta > Pinopsida > Cupressales > Cupressaceae > Sequoia > Sequoia sempervirens. The sequence goes on along the minus strand of VDFB02248642.1, from coordinate 34,716 downwards.
TCTCCCTCTACCTTTAACCCTAAACCCTAAACCCTTAACCCCTTAAACTCTAAACCTTAAACCCTCTACCCTCTATCTCTCTCTCTCCCACTCCCTCCCTCTCTCTCTCAAGACTCTCCCTCCTACCCCTCTCCCTATCTCGTGTGTCTCTCTCTCTCTCCCACTCACCTCTATCTCTCTCTCTACCTTTAACCCTAAACCCTAAACCATTAACCCTTAAACTCTAAACCCTTAAACCCTCTACCATCTACGCTTAACCCTCTACCCTCTATCTCTCTCCCACTCCCTCCCTCTCTCTCAAGTATACCCACCTACCCCCTCTCCCTCTCTCAAGTCTCTCTCTCTCTCTCACTCTTATCTCCCTCCCCTCTACCCTTAACCCTCTACCCTCTATCTCTCTCCCACTCCCTCCCTCTCTCTCTCACTAAATCCCTCTATCTCTCTCCCCTCTACCTATTGGTTGTTTTTATTGTAACTAGGTTGGTCTTCTAATTTACCTATGGAATTGCCAACTCCAATCAAGGGCAGCTCAAAGGACCTAGACCAACTGACGAGGATTTTAAAGACCTCCTACACTTTGGGCTTTGCAAGACCCAGGAGGGTGATCCCTTAATGCGTTTACAACCTCTGCACCATTATCATAAATGACATTAACAACAATAGATAATATCATTTAAATATCTCAACATAATAGGATAATACCGAATAGAATTGGTTGTTCATCAATAATATCAACTATTTGGAGCTTGAGATAACTAGAACACATTTTCACAGTATAAGATAGTCATTGAATTGCAATTTGTAGCAAGCTCTAGGTAAAGACAAAAAAATACTGAACCATAAGAATTAGTACAACTCAGATCAGTGCCATATATCTATTGGGGGAGTCAAATTCATAAGCATTTAAGGGTTTATGACAAATTTAACACATAACATATAAGATCCTTAAGAACATTGCTTTACAATCTCTTCAACATGTATCCTAACGCAATACTACTTATCAAATCCTCATACAAAACATATCGACCTACAATCCCCATTTAAGATGTTTTGAATGCTTTGTGATACCAAAAGTAGAAGAATGTTGCTTTATTTTGATTAAACCATGGCAGTAGATGTCATGTCCGCCATTAAAGCTTACTCGTGCGCTGCACGAACGACTCTAATCGCATTTGATGCAAATTCAAATATTATCCATCGATCCTTCATCCCGGTCAGATCATTGGACTACTGCCTTCAAAGAAAACTGACATAGTCTCTATTGTGGCAATAAGGGGCCCGCGATACTACTCATTTCCAAGGAGATCCACATGGCACCCACCCATGATATCGTAATCAATAAAGACCTCACAAATTTTGATCACGCGATGGCGGGCAACCTTGGATCTCAACCATCGACAATCTTGTTCATTCAACAGAGTTTCCAGCCTTGTTATTAACCATTGAGCACCTTTCTACCAAGATTATAACATCTCCGTTGATTTAAAACAAGTGCATCTTATAACATCTTTAGTAACCCGCGGTATAATGTATTAAAGATGCATCAAAGTATTTATCATTCCTTCGGCTTCACCGGATGAGACACGTGGTGCTCACCCATGATATCGTGATCAACAAAGATAGTGTGGTGGGGTCATTGCGGGATGGCGGGGAATGGTTGAGATCACATGATGATTGATCTACGACCATGCAAACTTGTCCCTCTACAAAATAAAAAACATTTATTAGGGGAGAGGGACCAATAGTCGCGCACTCAATCGTGATGATAATACCCAGTCTTACCACATATTTATACTATATATTGTAAATAAATAGTCCAAATGTAAATAAAGAAAAAACCAAATGTTGATAAAAAAATGGATGCATACTTGAACACATGAGAACCTCTAAATGTTATATGAAAAAAACATAAATACATTCATGAGGAAGTGAAATAAGTATTTTTTTGTTTTAAATAAAATATCATAACTCTCCACTATAAGTATATTATTTAAAAAATAAAATGCTCATTTAATAAAATAAGACACTCATTTAAACAAGTATTGTTATCATAGTGAAAAAATATTGTTCTTATGTGTACAACAATTGGGGTAGCAATGTACAAGCATTGGATAATTTTATATTAATAGTTTGTCCTATCACAAATATAAAAGGTGAGCACAATAAATAACATGTATTTTCCCATTAAATGTGAAGGATTTTCAAAAAGTTTTAGTGTTCAACTATTGGTCCATTTTTGTTCAATATAAGTTGTATTTTAAATAATTATGTGTTGTTTTTATAACAACAAATAGATTTTTTGTGTTCAACTATTAGTCCATATGTGTTGAATATAAAAGGTAGAGATATCAAAGATTTATGGTTATCAATAAGTATTTGGTCCACTTAGGTTGTATATTAATTTTAATTTAAATAAAAATATGATATTCTACAAGCAACAAATGATATTTTTGTGTTCAACTATTGGGGGTTTCATGATTAAGTTTTGGTCGAACCTTTAAAAAGTAAAATTTTAGACACTTCTCAAAATATCTGCCGATGTGGTGAGTTGCATGATGAGTCACTCCTCCAAACCTTAGTTATAGATAAATAAGAGACCAGTCTACATTTCAAAAAAAAAAGAAAAAGGTTCTACGATATTCCAGTCAATTGCTACATACTGAGAAAGTTAGCTTGCATGACTAATGGGCCCTCTCCCCTAAAGGAATAAGGGGAAATCACTAGGCCGACGACAAACAATGGCATAAGTTGTTTTAACGAGGGAACACAGGACCAACAAAAGACTTGGGAAAAATAAAGTCAGGTGAAGGAAATAAAACGATAAAACAAAAGGGGGCCCAACCTAGATGAAGCGATGGGGCTTAAGTCGTTTTAAAACCTTCCCAAAAAGTAACGGCCAAATAGATCCCATCTAAGGTGTAAGATGAACACTAGGGTTTTATATGAAGATGAAGGTAAAACCCCAACCTTAGGCTTTTCCCAAACACCATAGATGACCAAAGACACAAGGCAGGATAAAATAGAACACAGAGAACAAAACTTTGAAGTTCCTTCACTACCCATAACCCTAAACCCTAAACCATTGACCTTTAACCCTTAAACCCCAAACCCTTAAACCCTCTACCCTCTCCCTCTCTCAAGTCTCTCCCTCCTACCCCTCTCCCTCTCTCGGTATCTCTCCTCTCTCCTCCTCTATCTCTCTCCTCTACCCTAAACCCTTAACCCTTAAACTCTAAACCATTAAACCTCTATCCTCTATGTTTAACCTCTACCCCTATCTCTCCCACTCCCTCCCTCTTTCCCTCTCTCTCTCTCTCAAGTCTCACCCTCCTACCCCCTCTCCCTCTCTCAAGTCTCTCTCTCTCTCACTCACTTTTATATCCCTCCCCTCTACCCTTAACCCTCTAATCTTGATCTCTTTCCCACTTCTTCCCTCTCTCTCTCACTGAATCCCTCTATCTCTCTCCCCTCTACCCATAACCCTAAACCCTTAACCCTAAACTGTTAAACCCTCTACCATCTACCCTTAACAATGTCTCCCTCTATCTCTCTCCCACTCCCTCCCTCTCTCTCTGCTCCGGTCTCTCCTCCTAGCACCACTCCCTCTCTGGATCTCTCTCTCTCTCTCTCTCTCCAATCGGTCCTCTATCTCAAGTCTCTCCCTCCTACCCCTCTCCCTCTCTTAGGTCTCTCTCTCTCTCACTCCTCCTCCCTCTATCTCTCTTCCCTCTACCCTTAACCAGGAAACCTAAACCCTTAACCCTTAACCTTAAATCCTTAAACCATCTACCATCTACCCTCTACCCTTAACCCCCTCCCTCTATCTCTTCCCTCCCTCCCTCTCTCCCTCTCTCTCAAGTCTCTCCATCCTACCCCTCTCCCTCTCTTAGCTAGGTCTCTCTCACTCACTCCTCCCTCTATCTCTCTCCCCTTAACCCATTAAACCCTCTACCCTCTACCCTTAACCTCCTTCCTTTATCTCTCTCCTCTCAAGTCTCTCCTCCTAGCACCCTCCCTCTCTTAGGTCTCTCACTCACTCACTCACTCTCTCCTCAAGTCTCTCCCTCCTACCCCTTCTCCCTCTTAGGTATTTCTCTCCTCACTCACTCCTCTATCTCTCTCCCTCCACCCTTAACCCTAAACCCTTAAACCATCTACCCTCTACCCTTAACCCTCCTGTTAACTATAAAATTTGAAAATTTTATAGTTGTCTGTACTCATGAAAGTTTTCCAAAGAGGCCCATATCATGAATATAAAATTCATGTATTTTTCTTTATCGCCCATGTGTTAGTATTTACCATTTGGTCCCATTAAATTCCCCTAACCCCAAGCATTTGAATATATATAGTCATATCGGCATGAGATGATATAGGTCTTCCCGACCCATAAGTTATTTTATACTAACACATTTTTCAGTGCATCAACAAGAGGTTGTGAATGTCTTACCGATATAATTTTATTTGAGGATTCATATCGGCATGATGCAATTCACAGTCTCAATGACAAAATGATCCTATTGGAAAGACAACAGTCATCAGGGTGAGTCATATTGAGCATATATGTGTCTCACCGACCGAAGCACAAAGAACTATATCAGCCAGACTTGGGCCATTGGAGTGAAGTCACGTAGCAACCATTTGGTCTTGCCGATAAAGCGAAGGAGGATTTTTTCGATATAAGTTCATGGAGTCCTGCCGACCCCCTATGTCACACTAACATGATTGCATTTGTAAAGCCTTGGTGATACGTTTTGTTCATTAGCGAGACTGGTTTCATCAGAGAGAGATATGAGAGTCATGCTAAGTGTTGTTCCATTGGCAAGAAAATAATTATGTCTCGGCGATCAGAAAACAGACCAAAGGAAATATCTCAGCGAGATACAAAGTAAGCAGAGGAACATTTGCCCAACTTACAAAATCACAATGACATGTTTGCATCGGTGGGAGTTATAGCGATATACTTGAGATTGAAGGGATAACTCTTGGGGAGACTCATAACGCCGGTGAAACTACGAGACATCTTAGCGATATATGATCTATCAATAACAAAGATACAAGTGAATCAAAATAAATATCGGGGAGACTTGAAGTGTCGGGGAAACTACAAGGTGTCTTAGCGAATGTTTTAATGAACGTTGGTAGAATCCCTAATAGAAGGATCGCCCAAGATTTGAAAATGTCTCACCAACAATATTACATGATGTGACAGTGAGAGTTTGAAAAAAAGACCTGCTACACTCATGTTTCAACTAAAACATTAATGGCGCCATGAAGCATAAGTAACTTCATGAATTAAGGAAAATTCAATTGAAAACACTGTTGTGGAATTGATAGCGGAGAAAGCAGAAGGACGAACGAAGAACCAGGGAATTTTTTGACTCAAAAGTTTCAAGAAAAATACAGTAAGCTCTTTGCGCCTTGACATCTGCAATTTTTGAAGAATGGAAGCCACTAGTTCAGGAAAATTGAAGGGGAGAAAACATGGGGAGAGTAGTCAGTCTAGAGGGAAAAAACAGAAAACTGAAATTGAGCCAGAGGGCACTGAGCAGAAGCTAAGCCAAGATCTTATCGACCAATTACCTGGCTCTGGACCTAAAGCCAGGTGATCTGCACAACTTAGGGAAGAAGTGGATAAACTAGATGACAAATGTAAGCTCATCGGAGATATTTGGACACTAATAAGAGGCTATGAACTTTTTAGTTTTCATTACTATCAGAGAAATCGTTTTGAACCATATGTAATCCATGGAAGCTTAATTTGGGAAAGCTGGTCTTCCCTAATGTATTTGTCAATGGTGAATTGGTGAGATTGTTGGCCGCTCATTATAATTCAAAACTCAAAGCCATCTATGACCCATCCGGGAAACCATTGATACATATATCAAAAGATGCAATAGGCGAGGTTTTCAAATTGGAAGGGGTTTGCAATGAGAAAATCATATGTGAAGAATTAGAAAGGGAATTCAGGAGGATGGACACAATTTATAAAGGTTGGAGGTTAACACTGCACAAAATTAGATAGGGCAGCAAACTAGTTCCACTAGAGGATAGTGATGGACCCCCCTTCCATGTTGATCTTTTTGAACCCTATATTAAGTATACTTATTTCTCGGTAGGCCAAGTATTGGGAATGGAAGTCCCAGAATATATGTCAATCGTGCCTATGATAATTTTAGCAGATATTCAGTATCATAACTCTAGACCTTTTTATTATGCCTCATACATTTTTAAGGGGCTTGATTCTAGGTTGATGGCAGTGAAAAGTGGATCCCCTATCTTACATCTTAGGCATTATTCATTGTTGATGCACATAGTGTTGTATTTTGGACAGGAGTTAGGGTTGTGGCCCCAGGAGATGAGAATTTCCCAATTTGATAAGGAAGGTATGTCATTACCTATTCAATTATGGACTGCTTTTTGGGATAGTAGGTTTGCTAATTCTTGTTTCATACACTTTGAGGAGTATTTTGTAAAACCATTGTACAAATTCTATAATCATCCATGTGCTTATTCTCTATCTGATGAGATAAAGAGGTTTCTCAGGCCTAAGGACTTCAATGGGCCAATTAATCACAATTGGGGGGATTGGTATTGTTTGGATGATGCTACCATGATTAGGGTTTACGGATTTGAAGATGCCCCATTCATTTTGCCTAAAACAGTCCCAGACAGGATTGCATACTTGGAAATTGTTAGGCAGATGGACTTTTCCAGTGTTATGAATTTGAGGTCCTTTGGAAAACAGGATTTCATGCCCAGTACATTGTTCTTCGGTGATTTTACTGTATTGGCAAAGGAAGGGTACAATTTGATTCTTGATAAGCTACTGCAATACAACATGAAAAGAGGACCACCTAGAAAGAATTTTGATCCAGAAGGGTATATCAATTTTGCTAGACAAAAGATAAAATTTGGAGGATATCAACATGTACCCTATCAGTTTGATGATATGATTAGGAACTTGGAAGCTGAAGAAGCAAAAATGGTGGTAGAAAAATATAATCAAGGGTTGCAAGATATAGAGCTGTTATCTTCTGGGGAAGAGGCATCTGAGGGTAATGTGCCATAGGGTCAATCCAATAAGATGTAAAGATTGAGAACTCAGGACTACACCTGCCCTGCTAGGGAATTAAATGTGGAAGAGAATATAGATACAGATGCAAGGCACGTGGAGTATAAGTCATTTGTATCAGATAATGAATTTATAAATTCTCTAGAATTTAAAGCATTCTTGTATAAACAAAAAGGAAAAGAGATAAGAGAAATGGTTGATAATGTTACACCAAGTAATGAGGAACAACTATTGAAGGACCTAAAGATGAGTGTGGAAAGAGAGATGGTGGGTATGACCCCTGAGAAGGGAAGGAGAATGTTAGAAAATGCTAGTGTTATGATCTTTCTAGGGTTGGATCTCAATTCTGCATTAGTCTTTGACAATTTTTCTTAAGGACAGTAATGCTACACACAAGCTCAACCTGGATAAGGTGACATAAGTATATGCAGGGTCAAAATACAATCCAGATGAAGGGTCATTGATGATTTGGGCCTTGTATCCACCTAACATGAAATCAGTTGTCATTGATACTGAGAAAGCATTCGAGCATGTTATGAATCTAAAGGTTGGGGAGGCTGATCTTGTGGCAACTACGGAGATTGGAATCAATGTAGCAAAACTAAACAAAGCTCAAATACAAATGTTAATCAAGGAAAGAGAAATGTACAAAATGAATAATGAGAGGATGTTGAGAGAAAATGACCGCCTGAAAGATTTGTTAGGAGTTACAATGAAGTCAACCAAGCTGTTCACTCATGGTGAAAGTTCACAAGAAAAAGATCATTGGGAAGGATCAAGTGCATATTCTCAAGGGAAATATGATGCACTTGTAGTAGTAATTAAGAAAAGACAAGCTAGTCTAACAACTTGGTTGAATAAGCTCTGGGGAAAACACTCACATAACTTTGTTGTATTGCGAGAACACAGAAGAATGGATGGTAGGATTCTGGAGAAGCTTCAAGAAATAAACTAGAGCGATGTTTCTGATAATGTAGCAATTGAGGCTACAAATCATCTTGTGAACAAGCACATAGACTTCTTTGAAGAATTGCGAGGGGATGCGCAGGGATTAATTGATGCCACCAAAAAGGGATTGACCGCATTCTTTGATGATAGAGGAAAATTAAAAGAAATGACTAGGTGGAAAGGTGAAAGTGAATCAATATTGCAAGAAATTCTAAAGATAGCTACTGCGAAAGATACAACACTGGATGAAGCATGTGAATAGAATGAAAAGATGGTGAAAATGGAGATTGTGATCCAGAATGCATTGGGAGATGTAGATACACATGAGCGCCGGGACTACTTGGACCACTTGTCGAAGATTCATTTGTGGCTTAACAGAGCATAATTAGTTCTTTTTAATTATTTGTTGTTTTAACATAAGACATTTCTAAAAGGACGTGTCCTTTCGAGCAGTTGATGTATAAATAGCCATTTTTGGTAGCAAATAGCGAATATCGAATAGGAGAAAGATACAATAGATTACAATGTTTTGTAATTATGAGACTATGATGCATGTTTGAAACTATGGAGATATCAATGAAAATCGTTTAATGTGGTGGCATATTTCTGGTATCAGTTGTTTGTTGTGTTAATTGAAAGTATTACTGAAGTTGCCTCCAAGGTTGATATTTTCTAGTTATTTAAATTGATATAACAAGATTATATTCAATTTATCGGTGCACACTTGTTGTATCAGTATGGTTGATTAATTGGTTCTTAAAAGAAAAGATTAAATCATTTTAATTAGTTGATCATATTAATTAGGGAATCTCATTTGGATCATTAAGAAGAACTTGGTAATCATATTCTTGCATGTTTATACAAGTTATAAACTCAAATTTATTTTCCAAACAATTAGAGTATCTGCCAGAAAGAAGTTACTCATTTTAGATTTCTCATTTGACTCCACATACCCAATAAGGCACTAGTCTATACATTTTCACCATTTAGGTTTCACTCATTTTTACATCTGTTAAATTGAACATATTAAGTTTTAGCCTTGATATTTCTATACAATCTATACCAAAATAAAATTCATTTATCCACTCCCATTTGCCATTGTGGATGAATTATTTTAGGAAATAAACACAAACCAAGTCTGCCTCATTCATATAGGTATACCCACCTCAGTCTAGCAACACCTGAAGAGAAGAAGGTCTAAACCATTTTGGCCTTGTCTGTTACCCTAAAACGTACCAAGAGATTGGCAACCTCTTGAGGCATTTCACCTGCATTTTTGAGAGCTAACACCTCCCTCCCTCTATCTCTCTCCCACTCCCTCCCTCTCTCTCTCTCAAGTATCTTCAATATCCTCCCTCTCCTCTTAGGTCTCTCTCTACTCCTCCCTCTATCTCTCCCCCTTAACCCTAAACCTAAACCTTAACCTTAAAACCTCTACCCTCAACCCTTAACCCTCCCTTCCTTTATCTCTCTCTCAAGTCTCTCCCTCCTAGCACCACTACCTCTCTCAGGTCTCTCTCTCTCACTCACTCACTCACTCTCTATCTCAAGTCTCTCCCTCCTACCCCTTCTCCCTCTCTTAGGTCTTTCTCTCACTCACTCACTATCTCTCTCTCCCTCCACCCTTAACCCTAAACCCTTAAACCATCTACCCTCTACCCTTAACCCTCCCTCCCTCTATATCTCTCCCACTACCTCCCTCTCTCTCTCTCTCAAGTATCTTCTTTATCCTACCCCCTCTCCCTCTCTTAGGTCTCTCTCTCACTCACTCACTCCCTTTATCTCTCTCCCCTTAACCCTAAACCCTAAACCCTAAACTCTTAAACCCTCTACCCTCTACCCTTAACCCTCCCTTCGTTTATCTCTCTCCCACTCCCTCCCTCTCTCTCTATCTCAAGTCTCTCCCTCATACCCACTCATCCCTAAACCCTCAACCATAAACCATTAAACCCTAAACCCTTAAACCTTCTATCCTCTACCCTCAACACTCTTCCCCTCTCCCTTCCCCCTCCTAATTCTCTCTCTCTCTCTCTACCTCTCTCTACCTTTCCCTCTCTCAGGTCTCTCTCTCTCACTCACTTACTCACTCTATCTCAATTCTCTCCCTCCTACCCCTTCTCCTCTCTTAGGTCTTTCTCTCACTCACTCACTCCCTCTATATCTCTCCCTCCACCCTTAACCTCTCCACCTTAACCCTCCCTCCCTCTATCTCTCTCCCAACTCCCTCCCTCTCTCTCTCTCTCAAGTATCTTCAATATCCTACCCCCTCTCCCTCTCTAGGTCTCTCTCTCTCTCTCACTCACTCCCCTCTCATCTCTCTCCCTTAACCCTAAACCCTAAACCCTTAAACCTCAATTTCTACCCTTAACCCTCCCTTCCTTTATCTCTCTCCCACTCCTCCCTCTCTCTCTCTCTCTCTCTCAAGTCTCTTCCTACCCTCATCCAAACCCTCAACCATAAACCCTTAAACCCTAAACCTTAAACCTTCTATCCTCTACCCTCAAACTCTTTTCCCCTCTCCCTTCCCCTCCTAATTCTCTCTCTACCTCTCTCTACCACTCCCTCTCTCAAGTCTCCCTCTCACTCACTCACTCACTCTATCTCAAGTCTCTCCCTCCTACCCCTTCTCCCTCTCTTAGGTTTTCTCTCACTCACTCACTCCCTCTATCTCTCTCCCCTCCACCCTTAACCTAAACCCTTAAACCATCTACCCTCTACCCTTAACCCTCCCTCTATCTCTCTCCCACTCTCTCTCCCTCTCTCTCTCTAAAGTATCTTCAATATCCTACCCCTCTCCCTCTCTTAGGTCTCTCTCTCACTCACTCACTCCTCTATATCTCTCCCCTTAACCCTAAACCCTTTAACCCTTAAACCCTCTACCCTCTACCTTTAACCCTCCCTTCCTTTATCTCTCTCCCACTCCCTCCCTCTCTCTCTCTCTCTCTCTCTCTCTCTCTCTCTCTCTCTCTCTCTCTCTCTCTCTCTCTCTCTCTCTTCTAAAGTCTCTCCCTCCTACCCCCTCATCCCTAAACCCTCAACCATAAACCCTTAAACCTTCTATCCTTTACCCTCAATACTTTTCCCCTCTCCCTTCCCCTCCTAATTATTTCTCTATATATCTCTCTCTCCTTCCCCCCCTCTCTAATTTTCCCTCCCCTTCCCTCTCCTCTCTCTCTCTGCCTTCCCCCTCCTAATTCTCTCTCTCCCCCTCTCTTTGTCTCTCGTTCTCTCACTCTCTCTCTCTCTGTCTCCCTTTCCCTCTCTCTCTATCTCCCTTTCACTCTCTCTCCCTCTCTCTCTCTCTTGCCCACCCTCCACCTCATAATTACTCTTGGGTATATTTGTGAAAAAATCGGATATCCGATTTATAGAACTAAAATATTACATTTTAAAATGTTTTTCAAATTAGATATTAGACACGAATTGGATATCCAAAACAAATCGGATATCCGATTTGAATCGGATATTCGATTTGTAGTACTTTGGATTGGGCATTGCTATGGAGCAATGTATTGACACCCAACCCAAAAAAAAGTCAACTCAGGATTTTTTCTTTTTTTAGCGAGTTCAAAACGCTACTTTTTTCATGTTGCCACTTTTTGGCCCATCATGATCCTGCACATACCCAGGTCTAAATCAGGTAGTTGTTATTGCTAAGGTGGATCACTCCTTTCTTCAAAGGCCATACACTTATGATTGGGTCAAGTGTTCTTTTCTTTAGAAAATTCCTATTGCCTTTTTGATAGGTTAATTGTGATTTGATTAGATGGGTTTTTTTTTTTATTTGTTTTGTTTTTTTTTTAATATAAAAAGGGGTAAAAAAATTATTGAATATCAAGAAAGAGCATTACAAAACAAAAGGGCAATAGCCCTAGAAGCCAACAAGAAATGGCCAAACAAAGTCAAAGCCACATCAACCCAGATCATAATCAGATACATCTTCAGCAAGAATCCTCTCCAAATCATGACGTCACTCAGGGGAAACCTGCTCCCACTCCTCAACCTTCCGAACATCTAAATGCTCAGAGGCCCACTTGGCCAAACAATCGGCAGCCCTATTCCACTCCCGCGGAATATGGACGAAAGACACCAATTCCATCAAAGAGCTAATTTGAAGAACCTGCTACACCATCCTGGCCAGCTGCCAACTAACATCAGAAACTTTCCGATCATTGATTAAATTAACCAGAACCTGTGAATTAGATTCAAAGATCACCTTGCGCCACCCCACAACATAAGCTCTTTCCAAAGCATAGAGGATCGCCAAACCTTCCATAAGGTTGACAGTCTGCATCCCTTCATGAACATCAAAGAAGAAAATCACTGAACCAGAAAAATCCCTACCAACACCACCAATCCCAGCAGGCCCAGGATTGCCACATGAGGAACCATTAGTATTAATATTCAAAATGCCAACTGGAGGGGGCAACCATCTTCCCATCCTCTGAACTTTCTTTCTCACCCTCCTACCTTTCCTAACACAAGAAGATGCCATAGACAAACCCTGAATCCCTAATCTATCCACCATCTCAGCATCTTCTCTCCAAATGGAACTCCACATCACACTTAGCCTCTATAGTTTCCTGAATCATGCCTAAAATTCTTTGCCAAATTTGCTGGACTAACAACTTTTTGCGCCTGAAAATACGACAATTCCGTTCCAACCATATCTGCCATAGCATGAAAGTAGGTCCAACATACCAAACAACTTGCAAAAAGGAAGTCGAAGCAGGAGGTCTACCCAGACTACTCCAAAAATCCACCAGGGAAGAGGCATGAACACAAGGGATTCTCTAGACACCCCACCAAGAATGCCAAATATACACAACAAAGGGACAGCAAAAAAATAAGTGAGAAGAATCCTCCTCTCCAGCTCCACACAAAACACAGATAGAAGGGCCCTGGAACCCCCTCTTCCTAATATTATCCCAAGTCAAGCATCTATTCCACGCCAAGGTCCAAATAAAGCAATTGCACTTTGGCCAGGAGAACTTGTTCCACACATTCTTCCACCAGTGAACCTCCATAGCATCCAACCTCTGGGATAATAACCCCCGATATCCCAAAGAGACAGTATAGACACCCTTAAGATTGGGAGACTAGGCCAAAACATCCCCATCCAGGAGGGAACTACACCGACGACTGGCAAGGATATTTTGAAGTGCAACAAACTCTTCCTCCATACCAACAGCATGCCACTCCTCAGGGTTCTTCCATTTCACCTCCTCCAGCTGACTATGAGACGAAAAGGACTTAAAGTCACTCACCCTTGACCAACTAGCCTCCAGGAGCCTTTGACATAGAGTCAACAAATTAGGAAACTGAGAAACAATGGGAGGGAAACCATCCCAAGAGTCAGTCCAAAAATGTGCCTCTGCCCCTCTTTTGCAAATCCAAAATAAGCCCTTCTTGATGAGTGCAACCCCTTTTTTGAGCTTGCCCCAAATCACCGAACCTTTCCCTACAAGGGGATAGCGAGGAATATCCATCCAAGGGGTCCCGGGGAAATACTTATGGGATAAAATTCGGGCCCAGATCTAATCCTATTCCATACACCACCACCAATATAATTTAGCAGCCAATGCCACCCCAGACACAACAGACTGCCTTAATCCAAGACCACCCATCTGACAAGACTCCATTTAGAGGATATCAAACTACCAGCCCATAAAAACTATCTTGCTAAGGAGTCTAATTCCTTAACAAAACCCATAGGAGCCACCTGGATCATGCAACGATAAATGGGGAGATCCTACACCACAGACTTGAGTAATTGAACATGACCAACAAAAGATAGCCACCTGTGCGTCCAATGATTCACTCTCACACAAAATTTATCAAGAAAATTCTGCCAAGAACCCCTGGGCAGGGTTCCCACCGAAATAGGAATACCAAGGTAGGTCAAAGGGAGAGCACCAATCTTAAATCTTAAGATATGTGCAATCTGCCTCTGAATGGGCTCCAAAGTGTTGAAGAAGAATATGGAGGACTTATCCTCATTAATCAGCTGTCCCGAAGCAGCAAGACAAACATCCAACACCCTGCGCAGATTTGAAGCTTCTCTAATATTAGCCATACCCATAAGAGCAGTGTCATCCACAAACTGTAAATGAGATTACGGAGGAAAATCCCCTCCATACCTCCATCCCTGAATGAGACCCAACTCCACATTCCTTCTCAACAAGCCTCCAAGACCTTGAGCAAGGAGAAGAAATAAATAAGGCGAGAGGGGGTCTCCCTGACGCAAACCGCGAGAGGCACCGAAGAGCTCAGAATGCTCACCATTGATAAGAATAGAGAATGAGGTCGAGGTAACACAACTCATAACCCATTGAATCTAGTCTTCCCCAAACCCAAAAGTACCAAGCACCTTCTGAAGGAAGGACCACCGAACTCTCTCATAAGCCTTAGCCATATCCAGCTTGATGAACATCGCCTTATATTTGGAGATAGCCATAGAGTGAATGGTCTCAGTTGCAATAACCACCCCATCTAGAATTTTCCTTCCCGCCATAAAACCACTCTGCTCCTTAGAGATAAGCACAGTAAGCCACTTTTTCAGCATGTCAGCAATCAATTTAGATATAATTTGATAAATCACATTGCACAAGGAAATAGGGCGAAATTGAGTTAACTTATCTGCCCCCTCACACCTGGGGATGAGAGCAAGGAAAGTAGAATTCAGAGCACACAACATCTACTTATTTTTTTGAGACTCTTGAACAACGACCAATAAGTCCATCTTGATGATATCACAGAATTCCTGAAAAAATTCAATGGGGAAGCCATCAGGGCTAGGAGCTTTCCTCTTCTTCATCTGGAACACAATCCCCTCCAACTCTTCCAAAGAAATGTCACCCATAAGATGCACCTACATCTCCCTAGAAACCATAGGTGGAATACAGGAAAGAACGTGAGCTTCCTCAGGCGACCCCCCTGCGAGTCTTCCCTAAATAAAGAAGCAAAAAATTGCACAGCCTCACTTGAGATTTCCTGAATAGAGGAAAGATTCTCCCCCCGTCATTCACCAGAACCGAGATAGAATTGCCATGTCTCCTGGATTTCACCGAATTGAAGAAGAAAGCAGTATTCTTATCACCCTCCTGCAGCCACTCGATCAGAGCCTTTTTTTTCCAAAAAACTTCCTCCCGTAGCTCACACTCCTCCAGCGCCTTCAAATCCCTAGCCTCCTCCCGAAGCAAATCTTCAGTTACCCCATCCTTCCTGATCACCCTCGTAATACTATCCAACTCAGCCTGAGCAACACTCTTCTCATGGAAAATGTTTCCAAAGCACCAACGGTTCCAACGTTTAAGCTGGTACTTCACAAATTGCAATAACTTAGCAAAAGTATACATTGTCGTACCATAAGCAGGTCTACCATACCTCCACCAATCAGCAACATGGCCATGCAGAGAGGAGTCACGTAACCACATAAGCTGAAACTTGAAAGGAGACTGGGGCACCTGAGAAGAAGTAATGGAAAGTTTGATAGGCCAATGATCCAAGCCCCTCCAATCCAGAATTTCAGAGCTAGTGGACCACCGACCGCCAACCCAGAAACAGTAAACCAGAAAATGATCCAGACACTGTGCAATGCAACTCTCCCCAAACCTTCGATTGTTCCATGTAAATTGACCATTGATGGGCTTGATGTCAACAAGATTTAAAGTCACAATATTATCCTGCAGAAGCAGCGCAGAAGCCTCCAATCTGGCAATACCACCCCACTTCTCAGCGAGCTCAGAAATGGCATTAAAATCTCCAGCCACAATCCACAGAAGGTAAGGCGCCATGCCATGAACAAACTTGATATGGGACCACCAAAACTGCTTACACTAAATCTCAATAGGCGCATAGATTTTAGAGAAGAGTATAGACTCCCCAGTCTCAAAACAAGAGACACTCATAGATAACGAAGATTTAAAAGACATCCACCAAAGAGGGTGAATCCTACGAGGATTCCAAAGACAAGCCACTCATCCAGCCGATCTAAGAGCCCCAATGCATTGACACTCGCCACTTCCCCATATCTTAGGCATCAACCCCAACATACACTCAACTGATACCTTAGTCTCTTGAAGGAAAAGAACATCAGGAGAATGACTCCTAATCAAAGCGCAAACAACTTTTTGTCTAGGGCCATTGTTCAAGCCCCTTACATTCCAAGACAAAACAATCATTTCAAGGGACATGAGAAATGAGAATCCAGGGTCTTAACGGACCCTGACTCCACCAAAGTCTCCCGAGTTAATTTAATCCTTTCCAAATCCTTTTTTCTACCAAGCTTGGAGGATTTCTCCCCCACCCCTTTTTTTGGGTCCTTTTGAAGGAGACCCAACTGAGAAGGAGACTTGCTATTCTTAATGAATTCAGAACCTGTTTTCCCCACCAGAGAAGAACCATCCCCCACCTGAAGGTCAGTTTCCATTTGCAAAGCACCTGCATCCTGCATAACCTAAGTAGCTTCAGACAAAAGACCCTCTTGCTCAAAAACCACCACATCCTGATTTAGATTCACCAAGCCCAGGTTCATTTCTTGTTGGCTGAGATCATCTAAAATCTCAAATCTATTGAAGGTGTCTTCATCCTATCTTTCCATCAAGGTCCTCTTCTAACCCCGGTTCCTGTGATGAGCCTTGATAGGAACATAACCATCAACACCAACCACTTCACCTAGAATGGGATCCTTCCCCTTGTCAACCCTGGGGGGTTACGAGGGAGTTGAGAAGACTAGGGTTCTGAAGGCCTAGCCCTTGGACATTGTCGAAGCAGGTGACCATATTCATGATAAAGAGGACAGCGAAAAGGAAGAGTCTCATAATCCAGTTGCTGCAACCACGAATAAGGACCTCCACACATATCCACAGAATTTGGTAATGGATTTCTTAAATCAATTTCAACACAAATATGGGAAAAAGTCATCACCTTTTTAACCTGAGTCTGTTGCACAGAGTGAACCGGCTTACCAAGCATTGAGGCCAACAGGTGCAGAACATCATCCCGCCAACACTCCATAGGAAAATGAGGGAGCCGAACCCACACCAGAACGTGAATTGGAATCTTCTCAGAAGGATCAAACCCCGCATGCCAAGGTTTAATAAATAACCAGATCTAGTTATAAAAATAAGGACCTCCTTCAAAGACCCTAATACGATCCGCCATGTAGTTAAAAGTTACCATGAAATAGTTATTTTCCAGCAACATGAGCTCCATCTCGCCCTCCGGCATCCAAGTCCATTGGGCCCATGACTCCAGGAATTGAAACGAGATATGCATCCCCATAAACTTGCACAGTAAAGAGTGACCCGAGTAATAATCAATGTCTTCCACAATCATCTCCAGTGGGATAACCAACTTCGGCCTCTCTTTATAGCATTCTAGACACCCATTTATCTTCGTAATGCATGACCCACCAGACGGTCCCATTCTACCAGCTCCTGAATTAGGAGAAAATAAATTATTTTCAAAAGTCTTCGCATCCTGAGAAGATGACTTGGCACCAACTGCCGAGCGATAATCCATTGAGGGAAAAACCCCCGACGATTCACCAAGAGCCATTAAAAAGGAAGTGCCCAAGACGGGCACACAACCCAAAGCTCCACGGCTAGGAGTGGGGACAACAACCCCACTCACCAATCGTACTCCACACAAGACAAGAGAAGGGCAACGTAAAAGCTAAACCCCACCCCCCAAAAGGAACACCTACGCAGCCCAAAGAATGGGGAAACCCTACACACGGGACCCCAACAACCTCCAACGCACCAGCTCCACCCACTGCAGGCCCGAGCCCACACCACAGCCGCAGCCCCGTGTGCAAGACCACATGAGACAGGGAAGAGAGACCCCTGCACAAGAAGGAAACACCACCAAAGAATAGGAAGCAGCCTCTGCGGGAAGGATAAACATGAAGTATGCAAACTCCGCCCCCAAACGTCACCAAGAACCCACCCTTCAGCGCACAAAGCAAACAGGAAGCAAACACGGGCTAGGGCTCGGGTGCCCTAGCTCGGCCCGAAGTTGCAGACACCATCCAGATTTGATTAGATGGGTTATGAAGCACTTATTTCAAACAAATATATTTATGAAAGAAGTATATTGGCATGAAATTAAATATGATTTGTATTCCAATGTCAAAACTACAAAGAATGGAAACAATTCTTTCAACACATAAACTATTATGTAGTAGTCAATTAAAATGAAAAATCTTACTCTATATTAGTTAGGATACACAACTAATAAAATGATCTAAAGTGACTTATTTATCCTAGAGGAACTAAGTATATAGTATACAAAGAAAACCAACAAACCCACAACTACCCCTATTTTGAAGGAGTTTAGTTTTCTCCCCTTCCTGATCTATTATTGTCTAATTATTTTAAAGAGATGAAGGGTCATAACACAACTTTATTCAACCCAAAATAGCTTGGTTAATGAAACTTGACAAAAGCAACAAAACAATTCACATTTGGAATTTCATGTTGAATGAAGAGTGGTGACAATAATCTACTTATAGTTTAATAAAACACTATTTTTATAAGAAGGCTTGACATTAGAAAGATAAGTGTTACTTATAGTTTAATAAAACACTATTATAGTTTTACCAACATATACTATTGTATGCTTGCATGGCTTCTTAGTTAATATATGGGGAGATAGAGATAGATGGGGAGAGAAAGAGAGAGAGATAGAGATATATGGGAAGAGAAAGAGATGGAGATATATGGAAGAGAAAGGAAGAGAGGTGGAGATAGAGAGTCGATGGATAGGGGGGATAGGGAGGGAGAGATGGTGAGAGATAGAGAGGGGGAGATAGAGAGGGGGAGGGAGAGAAAGGGATGTAGATAGAAAGAGATAGAGAGAGGAGTGAGAGGGAGATAAAAAGAGAAATAGAGATAGAGATCTAGAGTAGGAGAGATGGAGGGAGAGATGGAGTGAATGAGAGAGAAAGGGAGAGGGAGAGATAGCTCAATAGATAGAGGGGGAGACATAGATGGTGGGATATAGAGATATAGAGAGCGACAGGAGATATATCAATCACTCTCCTATATACCTATCTATTCATCCTTATCTCTTTATCTCTCTACCTCTCTCTATCTCTTTGTATCCCTTTCTATTTGTATGTTTGTCATTATCTCCCTCTCTCTCTATATTTTCTTCGCTATATTTATCTTTGTCTCCTTAAGTGTGCAATGGGTACATTGAAGAGGTCTTAAAGGAGAATTATCATATCTTTAATAAAATAGCATGCTACCTTGAGCATAACTCCCCAAGGACACATGCCATCCTTGGATTGTTGACATGAAACAACCAATCAAAATCTAGTTTCTCTCTCTCATATTAATAGATATTACTATTATATTAAATATATATTATATTAATTATATTTTGTATTATATAAAATAATACTTATTATTAATTATTAATTATTAATTATAATAATTTTATATGTATTTAATAATTTTGTTAAAGAATATAATATATAATTATAATAAGTTGAATAATTATATTATTTATTATGTAAAATATAGCTAATATATATACTTAACTATATTGTAGAATATTAAAACCTAGCTAAATGGTGCCAAATTTTTGAACTTAATTAACATAATGTAAAAGCTAACAAAACCAGGTTGTAACTCGTCAAATTGGAGAAGTGAAAGGTCAATGCCAACACCGAGAAAGAGTTTGGAGTAGTGAAAACAAGGTGATGCCTGTGAGGAAGAGTTTGGGTCGGCTCTCAGGTCAATACCAGAGTCGACGAAGAGTTTGGAGTGAAAAAAAGGTCAATATCAGCACCGAGGAAGAGTTTGGAGTGAAAACAAGGTCAATACTAGCGTTGAGGACGAGTTTGAGGGCACTCAAGGAAAATCGATGACCAAGGGGCAATGAGAATCTTGTAAGTTGGCACCCCATTCTCTTTAGCTTTGCAATTTTCATGCCCTGGTTTCAAGATCTTCTCGTACATTAGTACCCCCATTCTCATAAAATAATATAAGATAAGATAGAAAAAATAAAATAGCTTAGTCTTTCACCTTTTTATTGACTAGCCTCAGGTCAAAGCAAAACTCCCATAATCTACCCACATCTTGGTTGGGGTCTAGGATTTCATCACACATAGCCTTCATCATGAGTGCAGAAACAGTGTAGACTGTAGCCCAAGTGTATGCTGAAGCTAAGGTAGATCTAATGATAAATAGAGGCATACAATTCTTCTTTAATACCTCCACCACAAACATATATATGCAAGGTGTTGGTTGTTTTTATGGTAAGCAGGTTGATCTTCTAATCTACCTATGGAATTTCCAATTCCAATAAAGGGAAGCTTGAAGGACCTGGACCAACTGACCAGGATTTAATGACCTCCTACACTTTGGGCTCTGCAAGACCCAGGAGGGTGATCCCTTAATGCGTTTACAACCTCTTCACCATCATCATAAACAAAATTAACAACAACAAATAATCTCATTTAATAGCTCAACATAATAGGATAATACCGAATATAATTGGTTGTTTATCAATAATATCAACTATTTGGAGCATGAGATAACTACAACAACATTTCACAGTATAAGATAGTCATTGATTTGCAATTTGTAGAAAGCTCTAGGTAAAGGAAAACAAATACTGAATCATATGAATAAGTACAACTTAGATCAGTGCCATATAGCCATTGGAGGAGTCAAATTTATAAGCATCTAAGGGTTTATGACAGATTTAACACATAACATATAAGATCCTTGATAACATTGCTTTACAATCTCATCAATATGTATTCTAACCCAATACTACTTATCAAATCCTTATACAGAACATATCCACCTACAATCCCATTCAAGCATTTTAATTAATTCCTTGAATTAAAGCTAAAATAAGAATCATACACACCACAACAGTGAGATGAACGAAACAACCCTTGATCATTTTATTCAAAATTCAGATATGCTTGTACAATGGAGAGACATGAGTTTGAATTAATCATATCAATTCAAATGCCAGTACTGCCATAAAACATCAAATCCCCATGAATTCAAAACCTACTACAGAATGACTCAAAACCTAAATTGCATTTTTCCTAAAACCATCAGACTTTACAATTTGCTCTGCAACTTCATCTAGACTAGACCAAAAATATCTAACTTGCTAACCCATACTTTTGGCCTTGAAATCCTTCTTATAGAAAAGAAGAAGATGAGCAATGGGGCAATCACATGTGTCACCGACCAGTGGACCACCTTGTGATATTCAAAATGCTTATTGAGAATCCCACCCAAGGCATAAGATAAACACTAGGGTTTTACATGAAGACAAAGGTAAAATCCCAACCTTAGGATTTTCCCAAACACCATAGATGACTAGAGACATAAGGCAAGATAAACATGGAATAGAAAGAGAAAATTTTTGAAGTTCCATCACAAGGAAAGGTCTCCTCCTTCTTGGTGTCAACCTCCTCCACACACAACCCTTAAAAATTATGAATAGAGGAATATAATCTTTGAAGAACTCAAAGTTGATTCTCTCCTACCTGATGCAATTAGTCATTTTATCCTTACAAACATTTATAGTGATTACTAGAGGCGCATAGACCAATTCTTCATAATAGAAGAATTTGATCATACTTCTCCAATGATGGCATTATGAGAAAACCTTAGGTTAAATGAATAATTCCTAGCTAAGTTCTTTAAATCATGTCCAACCGTATAAGAGAAGACCACTGCTATGTGTACCTGGATACCATGGAGAAAAGCTCTTTGGGCTCTTTCATCAATCATCCTACCTTAAAACATACCAAAATTCTCCTAGCAATTAGACATAGGAAGATTTAAGATGACTTAAAAAGAATTTATTGCCAAAACATAAACTTATGATGACTTAACCAGGCCTAGTACACACACCCTCCCTGTTAACCACTTAGACATATGGAAATTAAATGTAAATTTGCTGCTATTTTTAGTCATGTAGGTGTCCAATAAACCACTTGGTGGTGTTTCCCTTCAAGTTTATTTACTTGAATGAAGAGAAAAAGTCCTTTGATTACAATTAGAGAATACATTTGGGGCCTTGGTTGTGTAACTGGTGGACCATAGTCACATTTAACACTTGTTACAAAGTTTGGGAGTTAAAGCGTTAAGTAGATTTGATTTGTGATGGACACATTTGGACGGTAGTAACAATAACTTGCAATCTATCAAGACTTGATTACTTTATAACCTGTAAAATTCTAGCTGATGAAATGATAGATTAATCATAATGTCTATAGGATCACATCACCATGAAAGAACTACATCCAACATCATATGAGTGGGAATTTACCACCAAATAGGTATTTTGAGATCTGTCTTCCTCGGCTGAGAGAAATTGAAGGGAAGAGAAAGAGGAAAGTGAGACATGTGGTATCTAAAGAGGGAGATCAACTAGAGGTCAAAAGATTGAAAAGAAAATTAATAGCATAGATTTTTCTTGCTTTGAAGGGGTCATGTTCTTATGATGATGAGAGCATAGGGAACTTGAGGTGCCCTTGAAGGGTACAAACATCTCTGAAACAAGCAGGTGCAAGGAACTTCCTCCAATAAACTATGATTTTTGTGTCAGCGAGGAGGATATATCGCATAGCACCATCGTCATTACTGTTTGGGCCTATTTTGCATGGGCCGGAATAAAGGTCTGTTATGAAAAAGTTACTGAATTGATGGGGTATGTTAGACCTTGTTATAGTTACAAAGATTGGATGCAGCTAGTTCGATATACATGAAGTATGCATAGGTATGCACTATTAGCAAATTATATATAGCTAAAAGATAAGGATCAAAATAAAGGAGTGGCTATGTACATTGATGGAAGGCCAAAAGCATCGGGGAATATTACAGGGTTTATAAACAGTACATGACCTGGGTCAACAAATAAGAAACCCAATTGCATATTAGTCTGAAAGAAAAGCAGTATATTCGTATGTACAATAAAATCCAATAAGCTGTAGGGAAGAGTTGCTAATTGATTACAATTTGAATTAAACAGTTACAACTAGCGATTACTATAGAGTGGTATGTACTATGTACCATTTTACCCAACCTCAATTAATAACCCAATATACCATTTTATTCTTATGTTTTTTTTCGTAAGTTTATTAGTTTCATTTTGGTATTGTTTTTTAATATTTAATTTTTGTCACAACGAGACATTGATCATATGAAGAAGGCTCCAGCCCAGAGCACAGATCGCAATGTATCTTCAAGCGCTTCTACTCGACATGTTTACCTCATTGTAATTGTACAAATTAGATACGAGCAAAATTTTTTATTATTATGTTGTTTTCATAAGTTTATTGGGTTAATTTCAATAATGTTTTTAATATTCTTGTTGCAATCGACTGATGGGGGAAAGGCACCAACATTAGACGAGAGAATCCATAGGGAGGTGCAGTCAATATTATGTGATGATGACATCGCTTATTCAACAAAACCTCTCGATATGATAAGGAAGACCCAAAAAAATGCAATGAAGAAATCCTTAAGTTGTTATTCATAGTGCCTCAAACAGATGAACTAAGAGAGAGGGTTAAAATATTGAATGAGAGATCACAAAAATTGCAAGTAAGCTATCATGAGGTCTTTAATTATAACATAAGTTCATTCATGGTTTTATATTTTTTACTCTTTTATGTCATGAACTAAAATATGTGTTGTTTTTACAGGATTTTTTGCGTCCTCATGATGCTCCTGGCCATGATCAGGGTATTGCAAGTGTTGCCCGAGGAGTAGGGGTTGGTACAAGTGTCCATCCTGATCTTCTTGCACATACATCACATCATATGACCCCATCATTTGTTCCTATATTGTCGTCTGAAATGTCGGCAACACATACCATGCAGGCATCTGTTAGTGCACCCTCTGGCAGCGAACACATGCCATAACATGCGTCAGGACATGTACCTCGAGATGCAAAGGCCACTAGTACTGGTGATATTTTAGCAACATTTCCTGGATCTTCCCATATTACTAGTACGGGAACATTGTCAGTCACATTTGTGGTGATTGAGGATTTTGTTCCCATAAAGATAGAGAAGGTCCCAAGTACTTTAAAATATTTTAATTATTATTATATGTAATCCAATTGAAATTTACTTATTGATCGCTCTTTTTAGACTATTGATCCCATGATCATGTTGCAGGAAATAATATTTTTTATAAACATCTAAGTGATATTACATTGGAGCTCTTCAGGCCCACCATACGTACACAGTGGAATACCCAAAATCAAGATTTAAAAGATGAGCTCATTAACCGTTTAGTTGTGTTCTTTGGTGATAAAACATTCAACCAAACCAAGGTCCTTAGAAAAGATGGTACCTATCTAAAAGTATGTGAGGGACCAATATATAGGTCACATTTAGAAAACAAAAGTATAGGCATCCCCCATGATTCACGGAGAGGGAGTGGAAGAACTTGGCAGTCAATAGGATGGAAAGGAGAAGGATAAGAAAAGAAAGGAAAGACACCACCGGCGGGCCACGGAGCTGCTGATACTATCAATGTAATTATATCACCGATTACTCTTTCTTTTTTGCATAATCTAGCGTATTTCAAACTTTTCATAGGCTTCCCAACACATCGAAGGAAACAAAGGCAAGACTAGAAAAACATGGGCAGCACAAACTTGGCTCTGGTGGTTATACAAAATTAGTCGCACGAATTGTAAGTATCAATAAATGAAATATTGTATCAAATAATAGAATTGAAAACAATTTTGGTTTTATCACACCATAGAAGCAAAAATTCATGATCTTATTGAAAAATGAGACTCTACGATTCAATAGAGTTCCCATAGAAGATGACTTTGAAGATTTCCTTCCGGCAAGGCTATGGAGTAGGTAGTTGAATGCCTAAGAGTCTTGATTGGGCAAACACAATCTTCCATTGCATCCAACACGCAGGTAAATAAGCTCAATAAAGTTTATTTAAAATTGAATACTTGTGCAATCTATTCAATATTAATTTCCACCATAAAGTAATTACATGCCTATTTGTTTTAAACATTCAAGCAATGATAATACTGCACATGACATTGGAATGAAGCCTGGTGAGGGTGGAGCACAACCTGCAGATGAAGGTCATGGTGTGCATCCTGGTACTTTAGAGCATCTAGAGTGTGATCAACATGTTGAGCATGATTAGGCTAGAGAAGATTAGGAACATGATGTGGCCCCATCAGGTAAAGAGGACCACTCTAAAGTTTTTTTAAACATATTTAATTGCAATTGGTGTACTAATTAATGTAACCTTTCGTGTTTCAACTTTAGAGCATGTAGATCGTGATCAACGTGCTAAGCATGATCAGGCTAGAGAAGATCAGGAACATGATGTGGCCCCATCAGGTAAAGAGGACCACTCTCATGTTCTTTTAAACATATTTAATTTCAATTGGTGTATTAATTAATGTAACCTTTCGTGTTTCAACTGCAGATCAAGATTTAGAGGGTGTTCAACATGTTGAGCATGGGTCTATAACAGAAGTTTAGGAACATGATGTGGACCCATCAGGTAAAGAAAACCACTCTAATGTTCTTTTAATTAATAAAATACTTGTAACAATAATAATAAAACATATCAACTGGTTTAACATTTCCTTCTTATTGTAGCAGACCCCCCCTTGCAATGACATCCATGTCGTGAGCAGATGACTAGGCATACATTAAGATCCTGGCTTGAGGAAAAACTAAAGGGGGACAAATGATTTAGAAAAGCGATACTCCGCTGCTTTGGCTTTAAAAAAAGAAACAAAAAAAAAAAGTATTGTAATCATATCATGACAACCATATTTTTCATAATATGTAAAAGCTAAAAGAATGAATATTATATGTTAATGAATGAATGTGAATATGTTAATTAATGAATTTTATATGTTAATGAATGAGTGTTATATGTTATTAATGGATGAATGAATGAATTTTCGATGTTATCAATGGATGAATGAATGATTAGTGTTATATGATTGGGTATGGGGAATTGAGAGTGATATGAGGGGGGGGGGGAATGAGCTTCCACCGTCACGTGGTTGGCCCTGTTAAGTAGAGAATATTAAACTACCGAGAGAAGCTCAATAAGGTAATGCAATTTTCAATATAAGAAATGCATCATTTGAAGCATCAAACCAATATGCAAAGATAAAAGAAAGTGCTAACTTTTCACTATGGTGGAAGAAAAATGATTCTTTATACCCTAAATCCATGCTTTGCATCATAATTTGAAGTTGTTTCCATTCCAATGTTCTGATTTTAGTTTGTTTGTATGGCTTTGTATGAATACCACATTGTTTTGTGTGGTTGGTTTCAAAGCTGTTTCTTCTATTTTGATGGTGACATAACTCTAAAATTTGACTTTTGTGAATAACAGGTTAGTGGAAAAATTGACAGCTCTAAAGGGTTTAGAGGCTCGATTGATATAGATACACAGATATTTGGATCTTTTTGTTGATGGGAGGCTTCGACTTAACCATGAAATTTTGTACCATCTCTTGGGTATCACGGGTTTCTCTACCCACATTCATTCTTTATCATAAATGTTGTAAATGATATTAATGCTTCAAACTTAAGATTCGTTTCATTGTTATAATGATCAAAATGTTATACTTTTCTATATATTCAAGCATTCTCTTTCCCCCTAACCTTTGCTCTCCCCCCCCCTCCTTTTAAGAATTTTCTTTGTCATAAAAGATTCACATTTCTGTCTCATTTACACAAATTTATCTGAAGCGCTAGGAGTGAATAAAGATATGTAAAAGATGATGGATTATATCTAAACAACAAATTTCCATCTTATAGCTAATTAAATCCTTATTATTTGAATAGTTTAGAGCTCGAATAATGCTTGTAAATGCATGTGTAGCAATAAGGGAGCCTATGTGAAGATTGAAATTTAAAACATCACTTTGGTATTTTTCCTTAGGCAGTGAAATGATATTTTGAGTAATAAAAACCTACACACACATTGATATTTTTCAGCATTGCATTGAGCAATTTTTTTTCTCTTATACCTACCCTCAGCTAGACATGGAGGTATATAATATTGGTTTCTGGGTTTTTTCTGTAAGTAGTTAATTTCAGAGAGGAAGACTAAAATATTCTTAATGTCCTGTCAGGTGTGAAAGCATATGAATCACTTGCTGAAGGCACCATTTTGTATTCATCCAAAAACTGGTTTGTTCTTTTTTTTATGCTTCTTTCATGTGTTTTTTTTAGGCTCTAGAGATGTAGCTCGACTCTTTCCTTTGCACTTTTCATCTATTTTGATGATTACAGTAGATTGTCCTCATAATTTTTCATGTAGATCTGTTTGTAACCTTATTTTCTACCAATAAATTTGCAAACCAATCACATATTAAGGACCATTTCACTAACTTGTAGTCATCCATTCCTTCATATGTTGCAGGTTGTGTCTATGTGCCAATAAATCATGATGATTGTGAGAACTTTAATCCTACAAGTGTGCCCAATCTTTCTCCAAGTAAAATTACCTTATTTTATAGTACTTTAAATGGTTAGTGAAGATGCTTCTTTAGATGTAGAGATGGATTGAACCCTAGATTAAAATATGGTATTAGATGGGCAGTATAATGATAAAACTAAGGTCCATTGAACACAAATTATGAACATAATTTACTGGACTATGAATAGTGTTACAATTATAATTATTTCTCCTTTACCTACCTCTGCATTAATGAAAAAGATAGTTCATTACATGTCTCATGTATGTGTTAATATTTTAATTTTGTTTAAGTTGTTCAAGAGCTTGATCAGGTCAAGAATATGTTCTACAAGCTCTGTTCTCTTGACACTGCTCAACATTTTCCCTACACATTTTCTCTTCAATCCAGACGTTTCTTAACTCCTCCCCTTGTTAGCCCTTGGTTGTTCTCAAGTGTAATGCTTTTTCTATGCATCTTGCAGTCTATATGTATGATCAGTCATCTCTTATGAAGCATGGATAACCTTTCATGGAATTGTTGTTGTAATTATACAATTACCATTGTGAGAATAATCATTTAATTTGTATGGAAGTAAGTCTTTTTCATATTATTTGACTTGGTATTGTAAACTTGTCTTTGCAAGATTCTCTAGGGGGGAACAACAGAACTGTGATGATAGGTAGAGTTGTACAACAGCATAAATCATTTGGCATTATCAATATATTGCTTATAGAATACTTTGTGCAAGTAAAATGGAATGTGTAATGACAATTGGTCTCAAATTCAAATTTGAATATAAGTACATTATACACAAGAAGATGGTATCTATTCTATGATTTAAAGAACCCCAAAATAAGAAAATTAATAGGTTCCATTTTTTTACTTGCTCTTAGACACTTGTTTAATTGGCGAGACCCTCAGAATGTCTTGCTGATAACCAGCAATGTTCAAAACTCCTAAAGAGGTCAGATTAGTGTGACATTGGATCTGTATTGCCGATGGAAGTCATCGGCAAGACATGGACTATTGGAGTGAGTTTTCTATCCTATGCCGATGATTGATATTTCACCGATGGGTTGGCTTCGGTGGTCATCGCCAAGAGTCTCCGCGATGACATGGTGTAGGTCTATTTAAAACTCCTGAAGAGGTCAGATTAGTGTGACATTGGATCTATCTTACCGATGGAAGTCATCGGAAAGACATGGACTATCGGAGTGAGTTTTCTATCCTGTGCCGATGATTGATCTATCACTGATGGGTTGGATTCGGTGGTCATCGCCAAGAGTCTCCACAATGACATGGTGTAGGTACCTATTTAAAACTCCTGAAGAGGTCAGATCGGTGTGACATTGGATCTGTCTTGCCGACAGAAGTCATTGACAAGACATGGACTATCAGAGTGAGTTTTCTATTATGTGCCAATGATTGATCTCTCACCGATGGGTTGGCTTCGGTGGTCATCGCCAAGAGTCTCCGCGATGACATGGTGTATGTAAGGAAAGCTTAGGTGCGGAACAAACTCTCCTAATGTCAAAACCTCAAGGAAGAATGCAGAGGTGACTTTAAATTTTTCAATTATAGTTCAATAAGATACACATGAAAAGAATAAAAAAATAGAGAAATGGACACATACATAATTGGACACCAAATTTACGTGGGAAAACCATTACGGGAGAAAAACCCACCACACCAAGAAAAGTCTCTTTGTATTACAATAAGAAAAATTACATACAAAGA
Organism: Sequoia sempervirens; assembly: GCA_007258455.2. Lineage (NCBI taxonomy): Eukaryota > Viridiplantae > Streptophyta > Pinopsida > Cupressales > Cupressaceae > Sequoia > Sequoia sempervirens. The sequence continues at coordinate 5,498 of VDFB02248642.1, read as the reverse complement.
TCAACTTCACTTTCTGATGTTAATTTACAGTAGCAACATTCACTGATCAATCTTGTACAAAACATTAATCTCACAATGCTCTTAGACTCACACAATGAACCCACTCAGATCAATCCATGTTCCATCGATCAATTCTATGTCGTCGAACTGTTCACAATTGTCGACCATTGCAGAGCGTAATCCATTCTACTCACAACCTGTTCGTTTTCCACAACAGAATAGTCACAACTGTTCAACTTCCAACGGTTCTCATTTTGCTTCTCTCATTGGCTCAAAACACACCACGTAGGACAGATGTTTGGTCAAAACGTTCAACTGTGTCGCATGTTGGTGAGACACTAGACTATGTCTCCCTAATGCCAAAATGCCCGATCACATAGCTATCGGCAAGACCAAAGGTATCGGAAACAACCTAAGAAGTCAGACCGATAACAAATCAAGTCTCCCCAATATCACAAGAAAATGAACTGTCCATTGGTAAGAGTCTAGGAGATTTCATCGACAGTTAATGTCACTTCGATATGACCCTCGATAATTCCAACACCATCGGCAAGACATCTCACCGATGTCCACTGCAGAACCATTAACAAGACCATCGTTGTCACTAAGACTTTACACCGAATGCAAAACAGTTGGAGAGACCAACGCTATCGGTAAGAGCTTATACTAAATGCACCAGCCTGTCGGTGAGAGAAACATCCATCGACAAGAGTTCTCACCGAAGGTATACTTGTTGGCGAGACCTCCACTGTTGCTTAGACTCTTATCGAGCCTTCATGTCACCCCGATGACATTCTTGTGTAAAACCATCAGCAAGACATTATTTGTCGGAATGAGTCACTCTGAAGGTTCATGCCTCTCCCCGATGCCACTTGTCGCCAAGAGTCTCCCCAATAATCACCAGGAATCAACCCATCAGCAAGAGGTTTGCCCTGATGGAAAGAGTTAGAACTTTCATAGTGATAGCCATGTCTTGTTGATGACTCCCATCGGCAAGACAGAACCAAAGTCTCAACGACTTTAAACTTTTGAACACAACTGCTAGTCAGTAAGACATTCTAAGGGTCTCACCTATTTTTCTCTTTCAGGAGTTTCATGTTAGTAAGCTTGAGGCACATTTTCCAACAAACTCCCACTTGATGAAGATCTTACTGACACCTCCAGAGCACAACAAAACTACTGAAATTCATGGGTACTAAGACCCATCGAACTGGCACACCACCTGAACTTGTTTGTTCTCACTGGTTTCGTCAATGCATCTGCAACATTTTCCAGAGGATCCACTTTTTCTAAAGAGACCTTTCCATCCTCCACCATATCTCATACAAAATGATACTACACATCAATATGTTTTGTCCTAGCATGGAAAGTAGGATTTTTCGCCAAACAAATAGCACTCTGACTGTCATAGTAAATTGTAATTTTCCCTGCATCAAACCCAATGTTAGAACCCAAACATTTTAACTAGATTGCTTCTTTACAAGCATGTGTTGTTGCCATGTATTCTTCCTCTGTAGTGGACAAAGCAACTACAACCTGCTGCTTACTCATCCAACTAACTGCATCACCATTCATCATGAAAATATATCCGCTGGTGGATCTTCTACTGTCAATGTCCCCTGCCCAATCAGAATCCACATAGCCTCGAATGCTAAGAGTCCTCTGTGATTCAACCAAATTCCCATGGTGACACAAAGCATATTCTAAAGTTTCCTTTAGATATCTGAACACTCTTTTCACATCATCCCAATGTGTCCTTCCAAGATTTTCCATAAAACGACTAAGTACTCCCACTGCTTGGGCAATGTATGGCCTTGTACAGACCATTGCATGCATTAAACTGCCAACTGCACTAGCATAAGGAACTTTGGTCATGTCCTCCATCTCAGTTGGAGATTTTGGATAGTCTTCAACAGATAGCTTTGTTCTCTGCAAAACTAGAACAACTAGCTGCTTGCAATCAGTCATACAAAATCTCTCCAAACAGTATTAATATACTTACTCTGGCTGAGCCAAAGTTTTCTACTTTTTCTATCCCTGGTTATTTCCATTCCCAGAATATACCTGGTTGTACCAAGATCTTTCATTTTGAACTTTGTAGACAACTGAGATTTTAGATCATAAATCATTAACTTACTATTGCCTATGAACAACATATCATCAACATAGAGAGCAATAATAAGAACACGATCATTTTCAGCTTTGAAGTACACGCAGTGATCATATTTCAATCTTACAAATCCCAATGACAAAAAAAATGTGTCAAACTTCTGGTACCACATTCTAGGAGATTGTTTTAATCCATACAAAGATTTTTTCAACTTGCAAACCAATTTTTCTTTACCTTTTTCCACAAAGTGCTTAGGTTGGGACATGTAGATTTCTTCTTCAAGGTCGCCATGAAGAAATGTTGTCTTCACATCCATCTATTCAATCTCTAAGTCATATGTTGTTGCAAGTGACAAAATAAATGCATTAGGCGATGAGCAGCTCTGAGGAAAATATTTCTCCATAATCGAAAAGTTCCCTCTACACGGGAATATCCTTAACCAACCTAAGCCTTATACTTTTCCACACTACCATCAGGACCTATTTTAAATGCCCATTTGCAACCAACACCTTTTTTTCCTTCGAGAAAGGGCACCAAACTCCAAGTATCATTCTTTTCTAATGATGCCATTTCTTCATTCATGGCTTCCAACCAAGAGTTTGAATCAGACATTCTAAATGACTCTTTCATAGTCCTAGGCTCATCGGTGCTAGAAATTAAAGCATAGGCACAAGTAGAATCTAACAAAGAAACCCATACCTATCAGGTTGCTTTCTTTCACATGTTGATCTCCTCATAGGCTGAGGCTGAGGTTGTTCTTCTTCTTTCTCCCTCAGTTCGGGTACATTTGAATTTTCAATTCCTCTTTTATCGGTGTCAGGAGAATTTCAACTACATCCTTTTTATTTTCTGATTTTGTCTCGTGCCGGATCAAAGTAGAAGGCTTCAGCTCACAAAAAATAACACTTTTGTTGTATAGAACCTTCTCCGTATCAGAATTCCAAAGCTTGTAATCCTTTTATGCCAACACTATAACCAATAAAAATACATTTAATAGTCTTGTTTTCCAATTTAGATCTTTTTTCATTCGGCACATATGCATATGCCTCACAGCCAAAGACACAAATGTGTCTCAAAGAGGGCTTCTTTCCAGACCATGCTTCCAAAGGTGTTTTCTCAACAAGAGCAGAATTAGGAGAACAATTTATTAAATAACATGTTGTTGCAACTGCCTCAGCCCATAACTTCTCCTCCAAGCGAGCACTGCTCAGCATACTTCATGCTCTTTCCATCAGCGGCTTGTTGGGAACCTTTCAGCAACTCCCATTTTGTTAGCGAGTGTAGAGATTAGCCAGTTTTATGTCTTTTAATCCCGCTGACCTTTGTGCCACGCTCATCAGAAACAAACTCAGCATACATTAATGGGTCCTTAAACATTTTATTTTTCTTCCAGTCTGATTTTCCACAAGGTTTTTAAATTCCTTAAAATGACTGAACACTTTTGATTTACTTTTCAAAAAATAAAAAAATACCCTTCTTGAATAATTATCAATGAATGATACATAATATTTTGATTTAGACAAAGGAGGAACATTTACTGGACCAAAAACATTAGAATGTATATAATCAAGTAAGCCAAAAGATTTGTGAGGACTGAAGTAAAATGAAACATGGTGTTGTTTACCATATATACAATGTTCACAAAACTCGAATTCGAGGTTACAATCATCAAGCCCTTCAACCAGGTTTTTATTTTTCAAGGTTTTAAAAACTTTTTCTCCAATGTGGCCAAGCCTATGATGCCAGAGCATAGTCTTTTCTGCTGGAAGTTTAACTTCCATAGAGTTTGCACTATCAGGAACTTTTTCCTCATTTTCTCCATGAGTAGCCTTCTGTGAATTTTCAGAGACACTATTGCATTGAACAACAAGTGCATCCAGCTTATACAAAGTACCAATACGAGCACCCCTAGCTAGCACCATTGAGCCTCTAGTCATCTTGCAGCCATTTCCAGAGAATGAGACCTGCACTCCAACATCGTTCAACTTACTAACATAAAATAAATTTTGAGCCAAACCTGGTATATGCATTACATCATTGATTCCCTTCACTCTTCCATTAGGGAACTGAATTCTGACTCTTCCACGGCCAACAATTTCCAGAGATGAATCACTTGCCAAATACACCCTTCCACCATCATATTTTTCATACTTAGTGAACCAATCTCTATGAGATGTCATGTGGAAAGATACTCCAGAATCAATCATCTGGACATCATCTGATGCTTGTGTAGCCAAGGCTGCAATGAAAGCATTTGCATCACTCTGAGAAGAATCATTGTCGGAAGAATACTTCTTCTTCTTCTTTTTCTCCTCTTTATAATCCTTTCAGACATGACCAGGTTGCCCACAATTCCAACACTTTACCTTGGACTTCTTATAGTGTCCCTCCAGTTTCAACACTATGTTTTAGTTGATTCTGCTTGATAGATGCTTTAGTTGATTATGATACTATGTTGTTCCTTTTTAGATATGACTTTGATATTATGTTGTTTTGTACTTCGTGGAAGATACATTGACATCCCGATTATCTGGTTGTGTTTGTGTGATGATATTGAGATACACACGTACATGATATGGTTTATTTTCTTAAAATTTTTGTATGGTTATCATGATGAAATGATTGTTTATGATTTATCTTGCTCGTCAGTATTGGTGAAGAAGACAGTGTAGCATTACTCATTCATGAGTACCCTGCTACGCTGTGATTCTTCTTCACGGTGTGTTTTCTGATATAAGTATATATATGTTTTAACAATGATGTTTCTTGTAGATACAGGTATCGGGTATCGGCTCCACCTGCTTGACAGGTCTGAGCGTACCCTAATTTAATAAAATTATGTTGATCTAGAGGTATTGACAGGTCCTTTTTGAACCATCGTTCTTTAATGAACGAGTACCTATTTGTTACCCCACTTTGTTGTCCAATTTGTTCTATTGTGCTGTGTTGTCTGTATTGTTTTGTGTTTGGGAATTTAATATTTAATTTCAACGAATATCTGTTAATGTATTTATAAATACTTATGGTTATGTTTGTGATTTAATTTATTAATTTAAATTTAAAAAGTTATTTATTTTAAAGTGAGGGTTAATTGTTTCAAAAGTATTTAATTAAATATAAATTGTTGAACTACTTGTGCAAATAAGATTTACGAGGAAATAGATATTTTAAGAGAAGATATTTTCAACATGTTATGAATCTTTGATTGGCAGTTGAAAATCTGATTTCATATTAAAAGGGTAAGTTGAACTGATTGATCTATTATGAAGGCATAATGAACTATCAGTTAAGATTTCATGATTGAGAGTTAATGGAAATGCATTAAAATCTTTAGGGGTTGCAATTTTTCATTCACGGGAAGAATCTGGAAAAAATTTCACGACAACAG
>VDFB02248641.1:0-16802 GCA_007258455.2 Sequoia sempervirens | reverse complement strand
GTCTTTTGGGTTTTGGGTTTTCTGTTGTCTCTCTCTGTCTCTTCTATCTTTCCGGGGATGTGCCTATCTTTGAGCTTAAATTTGAAGTTTTGGCTAAGTCTATAGAATTAGGGTTTGCTCTTTTCATGTCAATTTAAGGTCAATTTGAGTTGGTTAATTGCATTCTGACTGCTACATCATGATTAAGACACTTTAAGCTGCTTGCCATCAAATTTTGAGTTGAATATGACCATTTGCTATTTTTAGCAAGTCCGGTCTTCGAAGGCTACTTTGAGGGTTTGCATGTGAGGTTTCAAATGCATGTCTGGAGATTCTTTCTGGGCTTTTCAAAACCTTTGCGATGGTATAACATGCAAACCGAGATGCTGACTTTCAACGATTCAGGGTTCAAAGGCTATTTTTTAGGGTTTGCATGCGAAGTTTTTCGGTGCATGTCTGGAGAATATTTCTGGGTTTTCCAAGACCTACGCAATGATATAATATGCAAGATGAGATGATAACTTTCAGCAGTATTGCCTTCGGAGTCTGTTTTTGGGGTTTGCATGTTGGAGTCTTCAACGCATGTCTGGACATTCTTTGTGGGTTTTTCAGGAGCCTTGCAGTGATGTAACATGCAAGCCAGGATTTGGACCTTTTAGCAGTGCTGCTTTCGGAGGCTGTTTTTAGGGTTTGCATGCGAAGTTTCGCAGTGCATGTCAAGATATTCTTTATGGGTTTTTCGAGAGCTATGTGATGATGTAACATGCAAGCGGAGTTGATCACTTTTCAGGAACTTACTATTTTTAGTCAGTGCCCGCATGCAGTCCAGTTTACTGGGTTTTTCTGGGTTTTGTGAGATCTCTCGGGCAGTGTGACATGCAAACTCACCCAATAGCTGGTTAGTCACTTTTTTGAACACTTACTATTTTTAGCAAGATCACTCTGGCAGCTCCCCAACACTTCAGTATCACGAGCAAAGCAACATGCGGCAGAAACGGGGTCAAACGGAGGTCATTTGAGTCACATGTAAGTCAGATTAGGGTTTCCAACTTCGGGACTCAAAATAGGGGGTAAAACGCCAAAATCTTTGAAAACGGAGGTATCTCATTGCGATCAGTATCTTTCAGGCTATCGACTGGTAAAATTTGAAGGCAATCTGAGCACTTACTATTTATAGTAAGTCACTTCTAAAACAGGGCTATAAATAGTAGGTCAGTGCGAGGCACCAGTGTGAACGGGTCAAACAGGTCATGAGGACCCCATGGAGCAAATTTCACGTTAAACGGAGTTGCAAAGGTTCTAAAATCAAGTACTTACTATTTATAGTAAGTCACCTATGGGCTATAAATAGCAAGGCAACACACGGTGACAGTATGAACAGGACGACTAGACCATGAGGATCCTGTGGTGCGAATTTCAAATCAATCCAAGTTACAGAGGTATGAAAATCAGAGGATTTACTAAAAATAGAAAGTTAGACAGGAGGAAGCTTGAAAATTTCTAAGTCTGAGAAAATTCCTCCTCACCCCTTGAAATGCGCCCAAGGTGAAGCTGGTTGAAGGATGAAAAGTTTTCAAGTGTTGAAATTCCTGTTCGACCCCCTAAATGCGCCCATGTCACCTAGCTATGGAGGACACTGGAAAATATTCTAAGTGTGGGAAAGTTCCACCTCCCCAAGTGAAATGCGCCCAAGGTGGAGGGAACTAGCTGTGAAAAATTTGCTAAGGCGTGGAAAAGTTCCTTCACCACTAGTCAAATGCACCCATACTCATGTTGGAAGTTAGGAGAAATGCTAAGTATTAAAAATTCCACCTCCACCTTGTAAATGCGCCCAAGTTGTGGTGATTTATAAAAAAAAAAACCTTCTAAGTGTTGAAAAAGTTTCTTCATGACCCTTGATATGCGCCCTAGCTTGAAGGGGGAGATAGAGAAATTTTCTAAGTGTTTGAAGTTGGAAGCTCCCCCCCCCAAATGCGCCCTTGAGAAAGAATGAAAGATGAGTTGATGGAGATTTGACTAGGTCATGGAAAATGAAACTAGAAGGGGTGAAATGCGCCCTTGAAAGAAGGTGGCTATAAGAAATTTTCTAAGTCTGGAAAATTGAAAGCCCATACCCCCAGATGCGCCCAAGTTGATTGGAGAGCTTGGAATTTTGACTAAGTCTTCGAAAGTGGAAGTAGGCCTTGTCAAATGTACCTTAGCTTGGAGAGATGCCTAGAAATTTTCTAAGTGTTGACAAATGAAAGTATGACCCCCTAGAAGCACACAAGATGACAAGGTGAAGAAGAAGTTTGTCTAAGGCAATGAAACTAGAAGTACAACCTCCTGAATGCGCCCAAGATTGAGAGGGAGGTAAGAAAACGCCTAAGTGTTCAAAATTGAAAGCTCAAGGGTGGAGATGCGCCTAAATCAAGAGGTGGAGATAGAAAATATTCTAAGTTTCACAAAATGGAAGTAGAGGTCCTTAAATGCGCCTTAGCAACCTGAAGCAGTGGAAACTTTTCTAAGTGTTGAAAATTGAAAGTGTAAGGGTGGAAATGCGCCTAAGTCAAGAGATGAAATTGAAAAGTTTCTAAGGCATAGCAAAATGAAAGTTAGACCCCTCAAATGCGCCCAGAGTGAAGAGAGATGCTTTGAAAATCTTGTAACTAATGAAACTAGAAGAAGACCCACCTAGATGCGCCCTGTCAACTGGAGATGTCAAGAAATTCTTCTAAGTGTTTGAAAATGAAAGTGCATGCATTCAAGGAAGAGACATCAAGGTGAGACGTTTTCTAAGGGAGAAATGAAACACCACCATCCCAATTGCACCATCAAGATGAAGGAATTTGTAGAGCCCATCAAATCCGCGCATGATGAAAGGTTGTAAAGAAGGCAAAGTCTACTGGAGAAAATGATGAATGAGGAATGTTGGGATTAGGTAAATGGAATGAATTTATACTATAAAGCGTTTTGATGCTCTTCTTTTACTTGTTTTGCAGGATGAATGCTGGGACCAAAGTGGGAAGACTTGGAGTGATGGAGCAAATATTTGGGGACAATATCACAACCTTGGAAGGGGATAAAGTTACATGTTTGAAGCCCCTCCATGATGCCTCAGTTACAAGTCATGAAGGGAGAGGTTGGAAAAAATGGCTAAGTGTTGGAATTTTTCCTCAATGATCCAATATGCACCCAACTGAAGAAGGCAGGTGGCAAAGAAGAAATGCGCGAGTCCAAGATAAGAAAATCCTTCAGGATTAAGAGTGGAGAAATAATGAAGGCTTAGGCGTTGAAGAATTGAAGAATGACGGCCAAGGACGAAGATCACTGTCAAACAGCTAAACATACCTGCCATCTCAATCCTAGAAGTTGGAGCAGTGTCGATCAGATTCATCAAATTTGCAATCAGAGAGAAGAACAATGGGAACGCGTTCCTGGACGGGAATCTTCTAGAAGGGTGGTGGACATTAATTGCTCATTTATTACCCCACTTTTCTTGGTGGCAGTTTTTAGGGTTAGAGCTTATATGGCTCAATTTGAGCCCTTCATTGTAATTGAATCTGAGCTGTCCATTGGACTTGGCCAACTATAAAAGGGGCATCCCCCCTCATTTGTACCTCATTAGATTAGGATCATATAATAGCAGAGAGACTGATAGTGTAGCATAGATTGGTAGGATAGTTTGAAGAAGGAAAGTCTTTCCTTTGAAAACTTTGTAAGAAATTGTTGTGAACACTCTCTCAATAAAAAGAGTTTTCATTGATGATGATCTCGTCTTTTGTTGTGAGTAGCTAGCAAGGTTTCTTCATCTTTCTGATTCGAGTAGTAGCTTAAAGTAGAGTAAATTTCATTTCATGCTAATAGATAATAGTAATGGAATGTGGTGTTTGACATAAGCAAGCTTCGCTTATCCATACCACTAGCGGGTTCACTAACGGTGTGTTCGCCTTTTGTGGTCAACTGGAAACGTTGTGGACATAACTTCAATCACAGTTTGAATGATGGTATGCGTCGTTGTGATGGTATCTTCATGTCAAGTGGTGGTTTGAATATCTTTAGTAACCTCCCTTGAAGATTGCACCGACTCCGCGAAAGCTATCCGACGTGAGGCAAAGCGAAGTCCGGTTGAAGTTTGTTGAAGTTGAGCTCCATATCCCGCATATAGGATAGAATTTAGACTTTCTAAACCCCGCACCCATTTCAATTCAGTACTTTCTGGTTAGTTTAGGAAACAAGAGCTTTACAGACAAACCTTTCAAGTATTCAAATTCCTTTCTCCATTGTTGAACAATTTTGTAAGTCCCCTTGAAATACCAGCAAATCACATTGAGCCAATTGAGACTATCTACTGCATGAAGGAACCTTGGAGTTGAATGCATGATCTTTCTAGCAATCTTAGCATGCAGGAGATTTTGTTCAAGAGAGGATAGAGTAGCCGTTGGCAACTTTATTTTGTGTTGGTGCGGTCACGAAAAACACATCAACAATACTCTCTAATCTTCTTGTACCAAGGGGGTAGTGCTGCTATCTGGAACAAGTGGGCATCCGAGAAGTCTTCATTCACTCCCTTGGGTGGCTCGCCAAAAAGGATCCTTGATAGCTAGTTGATGGTGATGTGACGTGACTTTTTCCCTGGTCATACGATGATGGTGAATATGAACTCCTGTAATAGCAAAAGCCATCGGCTTACTCTTCCCTGAATGATGGGCTTGTTAACCAAGTACATTAAGGCATGATGGTCCACATAAAATGTAAAAGGAGTCGCCAATAAGTAATGTCTGAATTTCTATACCGCATACACCATTCCAAGAGCTTCCTTTTCTATCGTACTATAGTTCTTCTCTGCCTTCAACGATAGATGACTAGCGAAGAACACAGATGATCTTTCCCTTGTACGCCCACTTATGCTAGTGTTGCTCCGATTGCATAGTTTGAAGTGTCAATGTGTACATGAAATTCCTTGTTCTAGTCCGAGTATGCCAAGATTGGCGAACTGATCAGCCGTACCTTTAGTTCCTTGAAGGTTGCTTCTTGTGCTTCTACCCATTTGAACGGTTGCCCCTTCCTGCTGAGTATGTCGAATGGATATGAAATCTGAGCAAAGTTCTTGATGAACCTTCTATAGTACCCGACGTGTTCGAGGAACGATTTCACCCTGGTGATGTTCTGGGGCGGTTCCATTTGTACAATCACTTAGATCTTGTCTAGGTTGGTCTTCGATCTAGCCTTACAGACTATGTGCCCGAGCAGTTTTCCTTGAGGCACCATGAACCAACACTTCTTGGGGTTGAGTACTAGTCATGCCACTCTGCATTGTTCCATGCATTCTTGGAGAGCCTTCAGGTGTGTTTGTTCGTTGTTGTAGATCGACCAATCATCCAGGAACGCCTTAAAGTTCCCTATCGACATCTTGTTGAATATGTGTAGGATTATCCTTTTGAAGGTTGCTAAAGCCTTGCATAGATCGAATGGCATCCGGTTGTATGCGTACACCCCGTCTTTAACTACAAAGATTGTCTTGAGTTTATCTTTAGCTATGCTTATCTAGTTGTAGCTTGGGAACTCGTCCATGAATGAATAGATTTCATGACCTGCTACTTCTTCCAATATTGAGTCGGTGAATGGGATCGGGAAGGGATCCTTTATAGTCACCGCATTGAGGCTTCAGAAGTCCACGCATATTCAAATCTGCTCAGATTCTTTCTTTAGTGATATCATGATTGGTTACACAGTTACTCACTTCAACTTTGAATATGATTCTTGCTTCTGACATCTTTTCAATTTCTTCCTGCACCTTCGTTGCATAGTTTTTCTTCATCCAGTATGGTCTCTTCTGTATGGGCTGTGCTCCAGGTACTAATGGAATTCTACGCACGCACAGTTCAAGAAGCATGCCCTTCAAATCCTTGTACCTCCATGGGAAGGCGTCTTTGTATTCTATAAAAAATTTAAATGTCGCCGCTTTTAGCGCTGGATTCCAGTCCTCTCCGATCGGAATCGTTTGGGGATTATCTTCTTCTCCCAAATTTATCTTCTTTATATTTAGCTTTTCGTACTTGATCATCTTATCCTTTTCAAAGTTGTGTGTTGGTGTGTCATCTACTTTGGCCATTCCTTCTTTGTATTCTCCATATTCAAGAGGAAATATTTGGTTTGTCGATGCTCCGTCTTCTCCTTCCTCTTCAATTTCTTTAATTTGTAGCATATTGCAATCTCGTTGAAATACCTTGTAGTCCTCCATCTGCCAGTAAAAGAGTTCGTTGAGTGAACTCATTTTGTCCTCTGAGCATTCTTGGAGGTCCAAAATACTTTCATCTTTCGGTTCTATAGTTCCCCTTTGTTCATCCATTTTGAATCCTCCCTCTGACTTAGAGTCCGATGATTCCAACTCCTCACTAACTGCTTAGTTTCTTAAGTCAATTACATATTTCCTTTCGTTGCTTTCTATGGACAGTGTGTTTTTTTTCCAGTTGTGATCCGCCTTGGTTGCCACCAACCATCCTCTTTTGAACAGTGCATCGTACGCTTTTATCCTTGTTGGGTTGTTCTGGCATTAATTTCCGAGATTACGCCTACGACTGGTGATGCATTCTTCCTCCTCCAGTTTACTTCTTTCCTTGTACCATTGTAGTATTTGCTGCCTTCGTTGTTCTTGGTGGCTCTCAACTTGAAGGTCTTGCAATATAATGTAGTGATGAGCGATCAACCTTGGTAGTCTGTTGAGGAAGTGGTTGACCTTTGCGTTGACATGTACTCTGTCCCACATATATTCGCCATTTGTCCAACTCAAATCATAATTTTAGAATTTTGTCTCCAAGGAAGAAATCACAAATTTCTTCAAACTATCTTTGCAGCAATTTATTCTTTGAAGCTCTAATCCTCCATAAACTAATCAATTAAGCTCAAGTATGAATTCTTGAATGAATGTCATAACCCTCTTTTTTATGATCACACATTAAAATAAAATTTTAATTTTATCACCTATCCTTTATTATGTTATTAATTGAGCACTTTAATACATACATACATATATATATATATACTTCTTATTAACAAAAAAAAAAGAGAGAGAGAGACTAAATATCACGTCTCTTTAATTCAACTCTTTTATATTACAATTCCAAATATTATGTATTTGTTATTTTATCATCATCGGCTTTGTTATCCTCTGTCTTAGTTCGAAATAAATTATCTGACTCGTCACCTTAATCTGATTTTATTAAATGATATTGAATCATGATTAAATGAAATCGCCTATCCTTGAAACCTGGTGTCCATCCTCTCAAGTCGCGTCCTTTGGGAAGCAACGGCTGCTGGATATCAAGTTGTGTCTCTTGAGGAATGGGACGCGCTGTGTCTTACTGACCCATCTTGCTCTTATATACGTCTTCCTATGTGTGTAGGAAAAGGCATAAGAAGTTGGTATTGATCGGCTGTAAGTAAAGGTGGTCATCAGTGCTGCAAATCTGGTATGTATGCACCAGTTCATTTGTATTGATGAAAATGTATTTAGATCATTGCTGAATAATGCAGTGGTGCATTATAAATCGATAGTAGTAAGAATGAAATTATAGTGGTTTATCATCTGCATTATTGAATATGTCAGATATTACCAAATTATTGTTCTTTCTCACTCAACATTTTAGGGAGGAAAGTTGGAAGCACACAGAGGAGAGCAGGTACTAGGGTCCCTTCGAGGTAGACCATCCTCCTTGGATGACTATGGTCTGCCATTGAGGGCCGAGGGGGCTGTTTAGCCGCTCTCAAGCTGAGAGGGGAGTGCTCTAATGGCTTCCTTGTGTGTGTGGGGCCTCTTTGCCTCACCTATGATGTTGGTGATTAAGGAATGATAACTTGGAGTATCTTATATATAGTTAGTTGTTGAAGATCTAATGGTTGAATGCATTATTTTTTTTAAGTAGCAATAGTTTAATCAAAGAAGTTTTCAAGATTTCATTGTGTTCTTTACAAGTTAATATTCTTATTGCATGAAGTATATTTGTGTGTTAGGAATAAACTTAAGTGGTCCCAAAAAGGGGTCATTACAATGAATCCACCCAATTGGCTTAATGGGTTTTTGTCCAAACAACTGTCCCACCCAAGGGTTTTCATCCCAGGGCATGCTGAACCTGCTGTAACGACCTATCTCTTGCGTAAATTAAAATTTTCTAAATCTCACTTTAAACATGTAAAGGTAACAAGTAACAAAGACAATACAATAAATTTTTTCCTTTCTTTATTGATAAATATAAATCAGAGTTCAAAAGTAATATAGTTACATACATAGCTCGTAAGCTTTTGCACAAATAGAAGTAAGAAGGTCCAGGAGTCCGTCCTTTCAAATCTTGGTACATTCGCTTATTGTGGAGGAGAAACATCACTCGGGCGCTTTTCTACCAACCACAAACTTATAATGCGGTCCCCGCACACCTATCGTTAGATAGATGGCCCTCCCTTCGAAGAAGAGATTGGTAGGGTATCCTTTAACGATTACCAATTGAGCATAGTGCTGTGTCCTACACAACTAGAACCTTGCTATTTCACAATCTCGAACTAGTACTTGGATCACAATGAACTGATAGTGTAGTCTCAACAATCTCACACCTAAGTGGATGTCGTACCTTTCACTACTTTGGCCAAAGTATTCTCATTCAGTACTTCGAATGAAGGTCATCTATCATAAACACTACTCAGGGCCGATTTGACTTAAGGCTATCTTACTCTACGCGTAGGCTGTGTCCTTCAATGGGTTCAGTTTACCCCAGACTTCCTACCTCAAACAGTCTACTAAGAAATGAGCCAATCAACAAGCGTCTTATATCCTAACTCCTTATTTCGGAAATCTTTATCCTAGGAGTGAAGCTTGTCAGAGTTAACCTATTAACATAAGCTAAAGGTCATACTTGGTTTTGACATCATTTCGTTCCTAGTAGATATTAATTACTCTACGTATTCTCCATATACGAAGATCATACAAAACTGCAAACTCAATCAAATGCACATAAAAACCCTTCATTGAATATTGCAAATTAAGTAAAGCTACCCTTAAGCTTCTTAAACATTTGTTTCCCTTTTTACAACCCTTTTATCCTTAAATCCTTCTTTTATTCTACCATTAAAAATTCATTGAATTTCCTAAGCATTTACCCATAATTGCATTGGTTTCCCTCATTCATTTGCCCTTCAAATACAATGAAATTCCTCATGCATTTATTCTTAATGAAAGCTCATCAAAACATTATTGATTTGCTATGAACTATTTGCATATTTCATACTAATTGCAAATATCAAACTCAAGAATAAAAGAGAACAGCATTCAAACAAGAATTACTAATTAGATATCATGCCTGTTATAATAAGCTCCTTTCCCAGCATTGTTCCGTTAGCAACTTCCAGAATTCCCCAAATTGAAGATGGCTGCTTTGCGAAATAACTCTTTTTCAATGTAGATGACTCCTTCAAATCACTCTTCTTAATTAACACTTCTCTAATATAAGTTGTTAATTTACTATTCTAATAGGGATTTAACACAGTTAATTATCTGCAACTGATAAAGGTTTCTAATTCTCACACTCTCAGCAAATGATGAAATGCAGCAATAGAAAACAACATAGTAGCTTGGAAATTGGACAAAGAAGCTCTTAAATTCGCATAAAACAAATTGCACAACCATATCTTTCAATGAATGGCTGGGCAAGTATTTATAGGCCCGTAATTGCAACTATTTCCTTCATTTTGGGCATGTAGAATGACAAGAAGGCGCATATACCCAGTCAAATGTCACTTGGCAAGCAACTAAACCCTATGTCACCTCAAAAAGGAGTGAATCGATCTTCATGGAGCCAACAATTGCAGAAAAAATCAACTTTAATCTCAAAAATTGCCACCTACAGGAAAAACGTCTTTGCCTGGCACATACAAATAAATGACTCATTTTGCTGCGAATTTGACGAAGTCTCTGTAATGTCCCCCTTTTCAGCGTGATCTTGTTTGCAGAGTGTTAGCCTATTTCTTGGACCCTTGTGGGCTAACTGGATTGGTTAGAGGGTCAGTGGTATCTTCTGGAGAGTTTGGTCGTTCTCTTTTTTCGTGTTCCGAGATTGGCTCATTGCAAGCCTTGGTAGTACAGGAGTTGTCTGCTTCTGACGGCACTGAATTCTGCTGAGTTTTGGGGAAGTTAGGCTTACTTAAGTGATTTAAGTTATTATTTAACTTAAAGTATTTTTATAAAGTCAAATTGACTTTATTATTTTTATATCACTTAAATAAGTCTAAAGTGAGTGATTTTAAATTATATCATTTAATCACTTAAGGAGGGGGCCAAAAATTAAAGTCAAAACTATGGAAAGGGACTTGAGGTTATTTCAAAATATTTAAATGACCTAAAATACAGCCTCTTCTTGAAAATGCATACCTTTTTCTATATAAGGGTTTTAGGCAATGAGAAACTCATCTTTTGAATATTTCAACTTTGCCTTGGAGGTTTTTTCCCTTGCTTTCATCCTGTGATCAGGTTTGCAGCAAATCCACCATTGGAGAACGAAATCTCTTCAGTGTGAGCACTTGTGAGGCTGTGAGAGATCAGCTGAATTGGTGCAGATTTAGAGAGCTTCATTTCAGAAGTTCTGCAGTGCTTCAACAGATTTTTTGTAGTGTTCTTCATCAGAAACAGAGGGTTTATTGGTTGGTGTTCTTCCGTCACCATGGCAGACTTCATGGCTGTTTGGGCGCACCTTCAGAGCTGGTTTCTGGTTCTTTTTGCTTGAGGGGCGTTGGTTTTTGAGCTAGGGCGTGTTTTCTTCTTGGAGAAACGCCTATCTTCTTGAGGGTTTCTCTCCATCATCTTCAGCACTAGGCATTCCCTCTTCTTTGGCTTCAGTTTCACAGCTGGATTCAGACTCTGTATCATCCTATTCTGAATATAGTCAGATTTTCATGTATAGACTGGCAAACTGGCTTCGTTTTTTAATTAAAAAACCTGGAGGCTTTCGGGTATGTTTATATGTTCTAAATCCATTGTTGAGCTTATTAAATACCTTCTACAATTTCAGTTTGATTAGATTTGCTCAAGTTTTCATTCTGTGAGCTTTTATATGATGCGCACCTTCTCTTCTGTCTACAAAATTTCTCTAAAAAACTAAAAAAACACAAATAGACTTAAGAAAAAGACAGGGGTTTGAGCAGTGAGCTAGCAAGGCTCATCACAGTCTCAGCTTGTTACAACATAGAAACATTGGTTGGCATTCCCTATTATCCAATTTTGAAAGTTTCCTCCTCCATTTTTGCTGCATTGAAGCTTTCTTCATTTTCATATGAAAACTCTCAGTTGTGTTTTGTTAATTTTTCAAATGTTTACACAAAGTATTTGTTTCATAAAAAGGTTCGATACTTTATGAAGTTTCATATTTTGCTCAAGACTAGTGACTATCCTTTTTAAATAATCCACTTAATAAACTTTGCCCATGTTAAAAGGTTTAAATCTTTTAACTTTATACTTTTGAGTCCAATATTTATTCATTTAAATATTTACAAATATTTCCACTTTGGAGTTTATAAATATTTTCACTTTAAATATTTAATAATGTATTGTTGTACCCCAAAATTAAAATTTTTGTTACACTTAGACATTTTGAAGAATGAGTAAAAGTCTTGTTAAAATTGTCAAAAAGGTCAAAATTTGGGTGTGTGTGTCTTGCATGAGGGGTTAAAATGTGAAATTTCCAAAATCCGACAATCTAGGTCTGCTCAGAGCGACCTAATCTACAAAACCCAGATCTTAGTTTTTCATCCCTACTTTTTAGGAAAACTGCTATATTTAGAAATTTCCTAAAAATAATAACTTTTTCTGGGTTTTTCTGGGTTTCTTTCGAAACAGATACTGACAAAACTTTCTAAAACTAGAAAGTTGGTCCGAGAGGGTTCAAACTAATTTTGATTGGCTCAAAATACTTCCATATCATGCTGGTGCAGTCAAAATCTCAAAATAATCAGTTTTGCCCTAGTGGGTCTATTCTACTTTTTCAGAAGCATATTAAGAGCTCTGAGGTCATCAATGGAGGTCATTCAACTGCTAGGTGTCACACTCAACACTTAGTTGTTGAACAGAAGGTGAGTTGGTAAGCAAGCACGAAGAACGAAGAAGAAGGTGAAAACTGTGAAATTTTTCTTGACACTGCTTGTCATGGGCGCCCCAGGAGAGAATAGGCACCCATCTTTTTAGGGCATTAAATGTTGAAATTAGGGTTTAAGCCTCCAGGCAAAGTTACTCAGTCTTCTTCCAGCTTTGCAACGAATCCAACAGTGCAGTCATCAGATCATCCAATCGTCCGGGATTCGAGATCAAATAGGGAAGATCCAAACAGAAGTTAGAATGAAAAAGAACGAAAATCACCAAAATTTGACTAAGTCTGGGAACTTTGGGCGCCCCTGGTGAAGTTGGGCTCCCAACTTTTTGAAGGGGGAAATCCAACAATTAGGGTTTGCTAAAATACTCAATCTCTCCGGAATTCAGTCTGCTTCGCAACGAATATCTTTGTCAGGGCATCCGACTGGCCGATCTCTAGCAAATCCAAGTCAAAGTTGACAGTATAAGATAAAGATTCAAAGTTGAAGTTGAAAATCAATGAAAATATTCTAACAATGGATGAGTTGGGCGCCCCTGGAGAGAAAAGGCGCCCAAGCTTTTGGAGTATTAAATCTAACTTTTTGATGAAGTTGCTCCCAGGGAACTCCCTCCAAAATCTTTTCAGCTTCGCGACAAGCCCAGCCATCAGCCAATCCGATCTCCGAAGCACCAGATTTGACGGGATCGTCTGTAGAAGAGAAAGTGATGAAATGATAAAATGGCTAAGTCTGGTGAGTTTGGGCGCCCCTGGACAGAAAGGTGCCCAAGGTTTTGGGCTCTGAAATGATGGAGTTCACCTATACAGCCTCCAAGATCACTTCGTTAGATTCAACCAAGCTATCCAGTGAGCCTGTCAATCAGTCAATCGGATCAGCGTAGCTCCCGGAACAGAGATTTCATCAAAAGAACAGAGGGAAATGTAGAGCTTGAAAATCATAAAAATGGCTAACTCTGGACAAAATGGGCGCCCTTGGAGGAAATAGGCTCCCATGAATTTGAAGGTCAAAACGAAGTTTTCTGTCAGAGGCGCCTCCAAAACAATCTTCTCAAAATCAGTTAGGCTATGCGATGAATCATCCAACCCGTTCATTGGATCAATCTGGAAGCCAGAAATTAGGATCAAAGTAGGGGGTCAAAATTGTAAAAAACTCAAAAATGACTTAACACTGGGTGAAGTGGGTGCCCCTAGCCAAGAAGGGTGCCCAACTTTCCATGCCTTAGTGAAATTTGCAAGATTTTCAAAAAATTTCAAAATTACAAGAGGATGAGGATGTCCAAGTTAATTGAATAGGGCAATTTTAGGGTTTTGAAGATAAAAGCAAAAGAAAGCAGACCTATTTCAAACCCTAAGTATATTTAACACTTCTCTTCAATGTAATTTTCATTATTTTTGCACGTAGCATTCAAAGGAGAAAGTTGGAGCAGCAAGTTTGAAGAAATTTTTCAAGATTCAAGAACTCAAGTTTGCTGATTCTTCATTAAATTTTTCGGACCAGCAGCATAAGACCTTGCTTTTTCATGCTTTTTCATCCAGAAGATCAAATTTTTCAAGAAGGCCAAGATTTTCAAATTTTCAACCATCTGAGTCTTATCATCTCATCCTTCTGAAGAAATTTTCAAGAACTTCATCAAGTTGCAGCAGCTGCTTTTTATTTGCATGTCGGTGAAATCCTCAGTGCATTCAATTTTTGATCATCTAGGTCCTCTCAAATCAGTCTTCTGAAGAAAACCCATATTCACAACTTTTTTCAAGCAAATTTCAAATTTTAGGGTTGGCTGCTTTTTCGATCAGCCATCAGTGTTTTTCAAATCTAATCAACTGGGTCCATTTCTAATTGCATTATGAACAAAACCCAGGTGCCAGCTTTTTCCGTGAAAAATTGAAGAAATTAGGGTTTGCTTCTTTTTAAGTCTAAAATCAAAATTTTCAAAAACGGACGATCTGGGTTGTCTTGCAACGAAATTCTGAGCAAAACCCATATCTCAAAAATTTTTTCAAAAATTTGTCCGTTGGAGGAAGAAACATCAGCATTCTAAAAATAGTAAATTGCTCAAAACTTGTTTGAACATAGGCGAGTTTACAGTAATTCTTCAAGGTTTTCGAAATGGAGTATACTCCCAATGTTTTCAAAACTGAATCAACTCTCTATCATGATTACATCAAAACAGCTGAGATGGACTTGCATCACATCAAGCCGGTGTTTGATCTACACGCTTTAGAGAGCGCAGGCAACACTTCAATCATAAACCTAGGACACTCTGGACTCCTCGCAGTAGCGTCTATTCCTTTTTCAGTTCAGAGCCTTGAGTTCGTAATTGCTTGCATCAAGCATTACAACCCGGCTACAAGGGAGATCCAACTGCTTGATGGCAGATTGATTTGCAGTTTGAATCCTGATATGATCGAGAAGTGTTTTTCCATTCCCCCTTGGCCTAAAAGTGTCACTATCTCAAAGGGTGAATGTGAAAGGATGTGGGAAATGCACAAGGACAAATATAGCAAGAAGATTGCACAGAGGTGGATGAAGGAGAAACATAAGACTTTGCCTAAGAATGTCGGACGAGGGGAGTTCAGAGATGATATTTCCATCATAATCACCTTACTCAACAGGGTCACTGGACAGGAAGATGCTACCAAGTATCAACCATGGATGTTCTATGTGATTCCTCATATCATGAAGAAGACCGAGTTCTATGATTGGCCCACCTTAATCAGTGACAGCCTTCATCAACAAATAACAAAATATTTCCAGTTTCATGAGTTCCATATGGTTTCTTACCTAGTCTACTTAGTGGCCTACCAAGGTCAATTCAGAGGGTTGAACACCGAGGGATCATTGAGCGTACAACATATCTACAACTATTACCCTTAGTTGGAATTCACGAAGTCTCTGCATCACTACAAGAAGGTGAATGAGGCTTTTTTGATGTACACAGTGCGGGACCTGGACAATGAATTACACATCCATATCTCTTCAGTCGCCAGGGCAGCGATGGTGGAGTGGGCTGATTGGTTCATACAATTTCCTACTTTCACCTATCTCAGAGTCTATGGCTTTTTAGGTGCCCCACTCATGTTACCAAGGTACCCATTAGACAAGGTCGTCTTCATGGAGTTCTTAAGGCAGGCACGTGAGGTCCACACAGTCTTGAGGAATAGAAAGAAACCAGCCCTCGGTTTTCCATTGGGGTTGGGAATTTATACATGTAGAACAATAGCAAATGCTAAAACCATGGGGGATGAGTTAGATAAACTTGGTCTCAAGCCTTACAGCGAGAGACGATCTTATGACCCTCATGGCGTCTACGCTGGTCGACTTGAGAAAAACTATGCTCACTTACCCACTCTCGAAGACTTTTGGGCCAATTGCATAGATGAGTTCGAGGTGCGGAGGCGTAGTTACAGTAGGCTCACTCTTCACTAGATGAAAGATTGCTTATCAGAAGGCATAGAAGGGTTATCAGATGATGATGAGGATGTGCTTCTCCCGATGTATGCTCAGAAGCAAATTGAAGATTAGCCCCTTCCTCAAGTTAATTGGGCTAATAAAGAGTCCCTCTCAGTTGAAGACAGGACAAGACAAGTCCTTGAGCATAGCAAGGTTTTCCTAGTCCTTAAGAGGAAAAACTCCATTCCAATAGCAGAGTTGCCAAGGACACTTCCCTCTTCTTCCAGAGCATAGTCAAAAGGGAAGGGCATAAGTCAGTCTCAAGAAGGCGTCAAAGGTGGTAGATCAAATAAAAATGTAAGAAGAAGGTTAGACTTCTCAGGCATAGTCATACAGGAGCAACCTACAGTTGTAACATAAGCTCCTCCTGACGAGCCCGTACCTTAGAAAGAAGCAGAGGAGCCGCCTTTAACACATGTTTCTGTACCTTTGGTAGAGCCTTCACCGATTCACATTGACCTGGATATTGAAGAAAATGAAGAAATTGCAATTGTACCTCCCATGGAAGTTAGTAAAGATACTACCGTGTCTTGGCTTGAGAGCTCCTTGGGAAGGGAGAGAAGAAGAACTTCATATCAGGTAAATTTTGATGATCTTCACAACATCTATCAGGAACCTCCTAAGAAGAAAGCAAAGAAGCAAGTTCACTTTGATAGGAATCCTGATGGTGAGATGGTTATGGAGACTGCCATACCTCCCATAGATAAGAACAGGGATGAGGTGAATATGGATGACTTCGTGATGGTCAAGGCTAATCTTGGTAGAAATACCAGACATACGGATGTCAGTTTGTTCAGAGTTGTGTCCGAAAACCTTCAAGAAAGAGTTCTCAAGGATGGGGAAGACAAAGCAGCCCTCAAGGCTGAAATACAACAACTTAGGCTTTATATTTCTAACCTTGTCCATGGTTCTTCACAGGCTACTTAGTTGCTGCCCAGGTTTTAGATACACCAGCTGATCATCATCAGTTGAGGCAGCTGGTCATTTGTGGGAAAGAGACTCAAGAGTGGATCGGGAGTTTCATTGTCAGAGGAAAGGAGATCTTGGCACGAATGTTTCAATTGAGAGAAAACGCTCATGAGCTACGTCAAAGTATCCAAGGGTTTGAACAATCAGTGGTTGAAGTAAAACCAAGGCATGAAATCATTATTGCTGATTTAGAAACAGCCTATGGTTCAGCGGTTTCAAAAGAACACAAGAGGCAGATCCTTGTTTGGAGAGAGCGTCATGTCTTCAAGGTTAAAACTTACGAGAGGATATTTGAGGAG
>VDFB02248640.1:0-11817 GCA_007258455.2 Sequoia sempervirens | reverse complement strand
TTTGAAAGCTATAGAGGTTTTTTAATCAACCTATCAATCAGTACTTTAGTCATCATTCAAATAGAAAATGAATAATAATTACTTATTAAATTCAAAGTAAAGCATAATTTATATTGGTGGAAAGCTGAGAATATCCTTTAAAAACCCTTTTTGTTTCATCAGTTTTGGGTAAAAAAAAGTTGTCAGCCACATACCCATCATATTCCCACTTTTTGGCCCATCATGATCCTACACATACCTTGTAATAATTTGTAAACTTTGTGTTATGAATTAAATGATGCTCTATATGTTGATCTTGGTATTATGTGTATGATATAGCTATGTCTCCTTTGAAAGATGAGCTATATGGCATTCATTTATGGCAGCCTAGTTTACGCTCATTAGTTTGATTTAATAGTCATGAGTTTTCAATCTTTGTGTTGATTATGAATGGTTGGGACCTCTGCTTCTACATTAGTTTCATATTTATGAGCTAGTGTTAGTGACCTTTTCTTCTTTCCAGTTAAAATAACACCCATATTTTTTAAGTTAGATTAATTTATTGAAACTATAGTGAGGGAGTTGTACCTCAACAAAATTTAGACAAAGCCACAAATGCAATTGTGGAATTTTTAGAGTTGTTAGCGGATTTCAATTGGTGTTGAATCCAGGTCTAGAGTCATTATTTAAATATATGTATCAAGAGCCATTCCATTCGCTAACAAGAACCTCAAAAAAAATTCACTATTAGATGCATCCTATCTTTTTACTATTTTTGGATCAGAGAGTTCTACTAGGTGGTTTTCACTCAAGGATCTGCATGTTAGTTGCATTTTATTTATTTTTTGACTAAAGGATTCAATCCTCTACCCATAGTATGCCCCTGTATCGAGCTCTATGTCGAAGCCTACCTTGTGATCTTCCCATGATAAGTTGTCAAACAGTCCCATGAATTATGACATTGCTTCATCGTTTTTGCATAAATCTGCAATCAGTGGTCCTTGTTGGTCCATGTCACACTAATACATTTAACTACAAAATCCGACGAAACTGTCTAACGAAATATGTAAAATTCGATGTTCATCGAGTGCATGTAAAATTTGATGTGTAATTTTCAATTTTTTGAAAGTTTATCCCCAACGTTCGTCAAAATTTTGACGAACCTAGGGTTCGTCAAAATGTCGGCTATCATTTTCGTCGAATTTTTGACAAACATGAAAAATATAAAAAAATTAAATTGTGGCCGACATAAAGAAAAGTGAGTTCACGCTTGATTTATTGCAACAGTGTTTTACTCTACTTGAGACAGTTTGTGGAGAACTAAGGACGATTTTCTTGGGAAAAATAAAAAAAATTCAAGAAGATATCGCTAGGTTGAGGGTAGTCATTTTATTTTTGCAGAATTCAGTTGTGAAGTCAGATTTGTAGTTCCAGGTTTGAAAATCATATTTTAAAGCAACATCTCATCAAATTTCATTTTTAGAGGTTAAGGGTTTTGAGAATTTCATGTCCAGATTTTGTTGTGTGGAATCACCATAAGATCACAACCAAGGAACAGATTCTCCTGTGATCAGAATATATATCCTATAAACTCTATTGGTCGCTGTAAGTACTGTACTTGTGTTTAAAAATAAATGTATGATGCACCTATGTGTGACCCAGTTTAATGTGGCTATGTGTTATGAGGGGATGTAGAAATGAGGCACTCTACAGTAATGTATTTAATTCAAAGCTTGTATAATGTGAAGTGTCAATCATCATTGGGTGTACTAAAGCCAGTCTCAAGTTTCTAATTGTGTTAGGGATGTAATTATAGCATGATCGGCGATGATTACTCCTCTTGCCGCAACAGCAGCCTATAACTCGTTCATATGCAGAAAGTGGTTGTAAGAGAATAATTCATGTAGTGCATTCAACCACAACCCATGTTTAATGGGCTATACTAGAGAGTGATCATGATTTCTAAACCTTATGAATGTTACTTTGACATATATTTCGGTATTAATCTCAAATTCCTCTTCGCTTTTGAAGTATCAAATTTATCCTATATATTTTGTGAATGATTTATTTAAATTAAAAACAAAATAAAATGATGTATTTCCCTCAGAATTAGATAATGTGGAGATCTCCTTCTAACTGGGCTCCAAAGACACTCATCCCTTTGGAATTGTATTCATTACTCTAGCTACTAGGGTTTTGCATGTGATATCTTTAATATCTTCATGACTATGGCTTTTAAATAAATCTCAGTCTTTTCTTTAATCCTTTTCATGGTAACCCTTGAGTTCCATAATCCACCTTTAATCTCTTCTAAGAATGTTGTCTTAAGCTAGACTGCATAGTATGCATATTAAAGCAAGTCCTTCATACCTTCCATTGTTCCAAACCACTACTCACTACCTTGCTTAAAATGTTGCCTCCATAAACACAATAGCATGTTTTAAAATCATGGTTGCTCTGATCGACGATAAGGCCACCACTTTCATCATGAAGATACAATGATTTTGTCTTCAAACTCAAGGCATTATGGAAGATAACATTGTGAATTGCTTTGTTGTGTATGATTTGATTTTTTTGCACATTTACTACTTTGATAACTTCCTTTAAGATTGGGTATTGCACCCTCAGCTGCAATCTCAAATATCTCACTCACTATCACTTGAAGATTCCTTTCATGAGCATCCTTCTATAAAATCAAACTATGCCCTATAGATTGCCTACTTACTATAGAGGACTCATTGTTTCATGGTATTATAGTTTTTAAGATCCTTCAACCTTATTGACACTACTTCACAGTCCACAAGTTATTATTCACTATTCTCCCATCTTTGATGAGTCTCAAAACACTACTCAAACATGCAATCCACTACCTCCATTATACATTAATGGCTAAGAAGAAACATTGAACCTATGATTACCACTGTTACTTCATTTGCACAGTCATTCCCTGATTTCATTTGCCTTGTCTAACACTACCAAAATCATTTGAAAAACCCTTAAGGTCAGCAAGGGTGTAAGGAAACTCACTGTTAAAATCTCCACTTTACTATGCAAGGTTTGAGCTTTATTATGTTGTCACTGCTCAGCCTCTTTTTGACTATCACATCTCAAGTGCTTGTCATTTTTCTTACCATAGATTGCATTTACAAATGTCACTAAGCTACATAGTGTGCTTGTTATTGGCTACAATCTTTAGATTGCAATATTTTTTTATTACCTACAATGTCTCAATCTTTCTGGTATTTTAACCTCACTAATCCGCTATAGTTATTGTTTATGTTTCTACAGAGGCCTAGGGTTTGTACCATAATCATGCTCTTACCAATGCTTCTATTATTTTTTATTAGGGCTCTCTCAATGTTGAGGGCCCTAGGGATAAGCTCGTCATAAGAAGTGACACATTGCATCTTTAACTAAAAGGATAAATCTGTATTGACATTAGCAATGATGATTCGACTATTTCTCCTTAGGAATGGGTCACTGCTCTTACCAGCTCTCGCCACTCCACTATTGTAGGAAGTTTGTGATCAAGTTCAATATTCTGATTTTAGGAGTCTTTACAGCTTGGAAATCATAGTAAAATCATACTCTAATAAGTTTTGGAATTAGCATTTTAAAGTGCTTTTTGGGGGTCATTAACTTCAGACTATTTTCTCTTTTGCAGGGGTGGTTGCATGCCAAATTCTTTTGGTGTAAAATATCAGAATTATTAGATTATGTTACCTGTCTATGAATAAAAATTATTGGAGTGTGAGTTTGATATTTTTTGAAGATCTAAATAGTCAAGCTTGGTAAAGAAAAATCATGTCAGATAATATTAGTCCATAACAAAATGAAGAGACACTTGATAGATTGTGGGCTAGATTGAAAAGAAAGGGTGATGGGAAATTTTATTGTCCTTGCAATAATTGCAAGGGCTTAAAGACGAGATGACTTTTAATCACAATAGCTGAGAAAAATTGTAGACAACATGGTCATGTAGAAGGGGGCATGATTATCGTCCATTGGTAAGTTGTTCATTATATTTGTTTATATTGATTGAATTTGTAAATGTTTATATCATTTTAACATTTTATATATATAATCACTTGATCATGATCATGTTTTATTTGTGTCTTATTATTATAAAGGTGGGGTGCCCTAGGGCAGATGATATGGATTATCACGGCCCGAAGAATGTGGTTTTTCAAGCGGATGAACATGGAGTTGTGAATATCAAAGTTGAAGTTAATGATACTATGGAAGAAGATAATCATGTGCTAGAAAACACAGTTGAAGATGATGGTACGAATACATTGATCCATGACACATTTAGTGGCAGAGTTGATGATGATGATCAAGATAACTTTGATGATGTTCATGATTTATCTGTACTTGAGAAGGCATACGAGCCCCTTTATGAAGGATCTGAAACAACTCTTCTCTCTATTGTATTGTTGTTGTTGAACTTGAAGTTTATGAATGGTTTATCAAATGTAGCAATCTCACGGATGTTAAGGTATGTCATATATGTCTTCTTTTTTCATCTATTGTAATTGTTGTTAGTTCATCACTAGTAAATAAAGAATGAAATATGAACAAATTATTTTTTGTTGTAGATTGATTGGTAAATTTTTGTTACCACCATCAAATATTTTACCTCGCACATACCGAGATTTATGTGCCATTATGAAAGATATCAGAATGGAGTATCAAGCAATAGATGCATGTCCCAATGATCATATTATATATCATAAACAACAGGAATTTGCAATAGAATGCTCGGAATGTCATATCAGTAGATATCGAACAGATCAACTAACAAAAAGGTGTCTCACAAGGTTCTTCGTTATATTCCCATTATTCCACGTGATGCAATGATTATTTAGGTGAAAGCTTAACGCAATTTATGGATTACCATGCACAGAATAGAAGTCGAGATGACATTCTTCGAATGCCTATGGATGGTTCTGTATTTAGGGACATGGAGGAAATATGGCCACACTTTACAGAAGAAACTCGTAATCTCAGGCTTTCATTGGGAGTGGACGGTGTCAATCCATTTGGAGAGCTGACATCTATTTACGCAGTGTGGCCTATTTTTGTTATCACAATAGCATTCCTCCATAGATATCAATAAAGACGGAGCACATAATGTTGTCAATGATTGTTCCAAGTATTTGTTTACATCAATTTTCTTTAATGTAGTAGCATCTCATTTGTCTTATTTGTTGCATAATGACATATTTTTTTCATTCAATAGTCATGTACATTAATTTATATATATTGCAGTAAAATGGTTATAATAATTATGTAATGTTTATGTTCATTCAACTAGGTAAGTACCAAGTTAAAGATATGAATTTATATATTGAGCCTCTTATTGACGAGTTACTAAAGTTATGGAATGGCGTCACTATGTATGACGTCTCTAGACCAATAGGACAAAGACAATTTCAATTCCATGCAATGCTTGTATGGACAATTCATGATGCTCAGGGCTAACACATTTTTGTGGTATGTTATAACATTCGATTGCACTTTAACAATATTTAATTTGATGAACTAGATATCATGCATGTTTTTAAAATAATCTATTCATTATATATAATTAAAAAAATTGACATATTTAATCCAATTATATATCATCTTGCAGGTCTTCAAACAAAGGGAAAATTTGCATGTCCAATTTGTGGTCCAAAGATGAAATCTCGCCATTCAACAAGTTTAGGAAAGCAGGTGTTTGATGAGTATAGGCACTTCCTCCATAGAAATCATAAGTATCAAACTACTGAAAAACATCTTTTCAATGGGAAAGAGGAGACTACATCAAAACCACGAAGAATGTCACCTCACCTATAGAAGTTAGAATATAATAGAATTAATCATCAAGGTTATACATCGAATCAAATTGTTTATCTATCATATATGATATGTTTTGAATTTATATTTTTATATTGTGTTGTGTTTACTCATGTTGTAATTGACAATGATTGTCGTTAATTTGTTTAACTTATATGCTTTATGAAGGTCGCCAAGGCATTAATGGCTGGCTTCTACAGGGACTAAAAAGTTATTCCGTGCAATTTAGTAGGTTTCCCTATTATGAGCAAATTTACAAATTGTGCATCGTTTGATACAATGCATATCGGAAAGAATATAACAGAAACGCTGGCGGAAAATATTGATGGAAGGCATGACAAAGAAAAAAATGTACAAAATTTGTTGTGACATTCAGGAAGCCAATCATGTAATGAAAAATGTCATTCAATTGAATAGCAATGGAGACCAAATTAATATAAGTGCCCTTCCTTAGTTATTAACAGAGCAGCAAAGCAATGCTATAGAAGAAGTCATACAAAAAATTCAATTTCCCACATGATTTGTTGCGAACATAAACAATGTCATAACAAAGAAAGGTGAATTTGGGTCAGGGATGAAAACGCATGATTGGCATACCTTCATTAAGGTAATTATTCTGGTATATTATATACACTTGTATAATGCATGTACTTTTATGTGTATTGTGTTTACTACTTTTGGAAAAATAATGAAAAGATCATTTTATAATTGTTGCAAGACGCTCTACCTCTATCTCTCCTAAACAACTTTGACAACAATGTCAAGCAAGTTATATATGATCTTGGAAAATACATGAGGTAAGTAGCAATATTTGTTCAATTCGTTGTATAGATCTTACAATTGCCATTTTTTTTACTTGTTGTGTAATATACTCATATATTTTGTTAAATTGCTAATATATTTGTGCCTTGAATCACTTGTTGATGGATGTCATCTAAAGAAATCTATTAAGAAATAAATTATTGGAAGAGAAAAATCCTCATCTAATGTGTGAAATGCAAAGGTTTCTACCTTCAACATTTTTCAATGCACAAGAACACTACCTCATACACCAAGCTGAGGAGATTGAATTGTGTGGACCTGTACACACAAGGTCAATGTGGATGGTTGAGAGGCACTTGAAATTTTTGAAGGCTTTGGTTAGACAAAGAGCACATCCCGAGGGTTCTATGGTGGAGGGATATATGGTATACCAGACCATGGTGTACATTAGTGAATATCTTCCTAATTTTGTAGCAAAGATCCATTTAGATCGCATTTGGGATCCCAACTCCATTAACAAATTCGAAGGGGAGTACCTGTTGGGGAAAGGTAGATTGAGGAAAGTGAGGTAATTATAAGATGGTCATGGAGATTAATTGGAATACATTTTATATATGGTTTTTATGTATATTGTAATTATTTAATTTTAATCTTCAAATAAGTACATCAATTATAAATTAAGGTCGATATTGTGGTATTTAACTAATTATATGTCGCTTTGTGAATTTCTTATATTTTTTGGTACAAATTTTTGGTCGAGTATAGGGATGCACTACATTTGTGTGTCACAAACAATCTTGATTGGATGATGGTATGGATTTAACGATGTCAACAATTCATTTGAACATTAACGTGGGAAGGTGTGGCTTCATTGGTTAAAGAAGCTCATCGTAATGGAGATTCTAATGTTACACAAAGGGAAATTGATTTAGCATATGGTTTAAGAGATAAACAGGTACGTATAAATATATTAATCACCCATATTATTTAATTATTTTCAAGTATATTGATGTATATATATGTTGAGATTTTTTCTTTGCATACATTTGGCCAAGAATAAATATGTTTATCAACTCCGACGATATTGGGTAATATTTTTTACATATTTGACATATTGTGGTGCGGAAACACCACAAGGCTATGTGGTGCAATGGTCATAAATTTCAATCAAAAAATGTTGGATGACATGAAGAAAACTTGCGGATTCGGTATAACCGTGATTCTTCGTGAA
The DNA here is from genome assembly GCA_007258455.2 of Sequoia sempervirens. Taxonomy (NCBI): domain Eukaryota; kingdom Viridiplantae; phylum Streptophyta; class Pinopsida; order Cupressales; family Cupressaceae; genus Sequoia; species Sequoia sempervirens. The sequence continues at coordinate 4,004 of VDFB02248640.1, read as the reverse complement.
TAATGTTTCATCCTAGAAGCTTGTTACACATCTAGAAGTCTCGAAAAATTGATACTCATGGGATTTTGGATGATATACTTTAGTGTGACTTTAAGCCCTTCAAATTAATTTTGTTCGTCGTCATATGGTACAGGCTATGATTGAATGAAAATGATCCTGAGAGAACTGCTATTGAACATGATAATGGATTTACCATGGTTAATACAAGGTTGATGAAGCGAGCTGGAAATGAGCCCTATGTTCTTCCAAGCCAATGTGAGCAGGTATTTTACTCAGAGGTTCCAGGTAAACCGGGTTGGTCATTTTTTTCTAGACATGATCCAAGAGGAAGATTAGTAAAGTATAATGTGGTGGAAGAATAAGATACCGAAGAACTAGAAGATGATGTAGATGATGATCAGGATTAACGGTTAGTTGATGATGTCCCCGAAAAAGATGTCGAAGAGGAGGAACTAGATCATGATGATGTAGGAGTTAATGTTCATGAAGATGATATCCATGTGGATGATGACATTATCGTAACTAATATCAATGATGATGATGATGATATAACCAATCCTTACAATGTCGAATCTGGATCGGATGATATAGACAAAGAGTTGGATGAAGAAGAAGATCAATGACATTGAAATGTATAAGTTATGCTATTATATTATCTATTTGATATTAATTTCTTGATAGAATTATATTTGACTTATGTGGTTACATAATTAATTCATGATGTTTTTAATTTTATGCCATTACATAATTAATTTAATGATGTACTTTTTAATGTTTGAAAGGTCAAAAAATTAAAACATTTCAATAGTGATGTTAACAACCTTGAAATTAGTGTGTTTTATGTTTCATGTGATCATAAAAGATTAAAAAGTCACTTGTAGAGGTGGTTGTTCAGTGGTTGACGTGTATGTTGGTTCTTTTTACAATGTAACTGTAGTTTGTCTTCTAATCTACCTATGGAATTGCCAATTCCAATCGGCGGTAGCTCAAGGACCCGACCAACCGATGAGGACTTTAAAAGCCTCTCCTACACTTTGGGCTCTAAGACCCGTGAAGGGTGGTCCCTTAATGTATTTACAACCTCTCGCACCATTATTATAAACAACATTAACAATAGCAGATGATCTCTACCTTAATAGCTCAACACGATAATATAATATCAACTAGAATTGGTTGTTCATAGACAATATCAACTATCTGGAGTGTGAGATAACTAAACACAATCCATTTATAAGATAGTCAATGATTTGCAATTTGTAGCAAGCTCTAGGCAAAGACAAAGAAATACTAAACTACACGAATAATTACAACTTAGATCAGTGCCATATATCCATTGCAGGAGTCAAATTCATAAGCATCTAGAGGTTTATAACATATTTAATACATCACATATAAGATCCCTGACAATATTGCATTACAATTTCATCAGTGTGCATTCTAACCCAGGACTACTTATCAAATCCTTATACAACACATATCCGCCTATAATCCCATTCAAGCATTTTGATTAATTCCTTAAATTAAAGCTCAAATAGAATCATACACACCACAACAGTGAGATGGATAAAACAACCCTTAGTTATTTCATTCAAAGTTCAGATATGCATGTACAATGGAGAGACATGAGCTCAAATTCTCATTTCAACTCAAATGCTAGTACTGTTATACAACATTAAATCTCTATGAACTCAAAACCTATTACATAATGACTCAAAACCTAAATTGCATTTCTCTAAAACCATCAGACTTTACAATTCGCTCTGCAACTTCACCAAGACTCAACAAAAATTATCTAACTTGCTAACCTCGTACTTCTGGCCTTGAAATCCTTCTTAGAGAAAATGAAGGAGCAAACAAGCACCGGACCAGAAAGTACACCTGTTACCAGTCAATTGGAGCACCTGGTGATATTCCAAAATTTTTTACAACAGCCACCACCTTGAAAAATATTCTTGTTCATCATATCAGCTGAGGAACGTTGATGCAAAAAACCACAAGAAAACCACACTGAGAAAGCTGTCAAAACAAAACTGGAACCGTTGCAATCGCAGCATCTAATCTACCACCTGTTAGTAGTTCACTCCTTTTACTCCTCCTCATTCAAATATTTAGTTACCCAATTTTGGTACTCATCATCAGTCGTCCAGTCAAAATTAATTACCTCATCCACCTTGGTATTATAAGGTGTGTATTTTACCTCTACCTGATTTGCATCCCTTTCAAAAGATTCCAAAAATGAGCTGGTACTAATGATTTTGTCCATACAACTCACCAACAAATCATAGTATGGCTCATCACAAATTGAATTGATTTGATCATTGATGGCCTCACTTGCTTGAGCCTGCCATTATTGAAATGACCTAATTTTCCCCTACTCATCAATTATATCAGGTAACAATGTGTTACCCCAATCATTGAAATTCTTCACCAGCTCCTTAATCTTCCTACTCAAGTCATCTGGTAAGGTCTGAAAACCTTGCAATGATTTTACTAACATATGAGTAGGCTTTAATGTTTGGGGCCTATTATTTATATCAAACCTTGAGGCCTTATACATGATATCTAGATCACTAGCCCTAGGGATCCAATTTTTAATTATTGGTATCGTTATTTCCTAATTCCTATCAATATTCTTTATTGCTGCTAATAGCAAAGAATATAAAGAATGTATAGATAGCAATTTTCTATCAACCTTTTTCATTTAAATTCCTCAAAATAGTAGTAACAATCTCCTTTTTTCTTTAAGAGAGATCCCTCCTCACTTTTGTTTAATGATGCCTGCAATTCATCAATTTTTTGCAAGAGCTGCTTCTTTGTAGGATTGACAAAGCACTATGTTTCTTCTTCAACTTCCTCTAAAGAAAGGGTGAGGATAGGATTCTGACTGGGAGATCCTAGTGTGGAAACAATTGGAGAAGCAGGAGGCACTGACCCTACTGTGGAAGGTAATGTACTGGTTTTGTTAGTTCTTTTTACTACCAACCAAGCTAGTCTTCTAATCTACCTATAGAATTTCTAGTTCTAATCAAAGGCAGCTCGAAGGACCTGGACCAACTGATGAGGACTTGAACAAAACCTCCTACGCTTCAGGCTTTGCAAGACCCAGGAGGGGAATCCCTTAATGTGTTTACAACCTCTACACCATTATCATAAACAACATTAATAATAACAGATAATCCCACCTAATAGCTCAACACTATAGGATAATATTGAATAGAATTGGCTATTCTTCGACAATATCAACTACATGGAGCATGGGATGACTACAACACAACCCATAATATAAAATAGTCATTGATTTGCAATTGTAGCAAGCTCAAGGAAAAGATGAACAAATACTAAATCAAATGAAAGAGTGCAACTTAGATCAGTGCCATATATCCATTACAGGAGTCAAAGTTATAAGCACTTAAAGGTTTATAATAGATGTAATACATAACATAGAAGGTCCCTGACAATATTGCATTACAATTTTATCAGTATGTATTCTAATCCAATACTACTTATCAAATCCTTATACATAATATATCTGCTTATAATCTCATTCAAGCATTTTAATTAATTCCTTGAATTAAAGCTAAAATAGAATCATACACACTACAACAGTGAGCTGAATGAAACAACCCTTAGTTATTTTATTCAAAGTTTAGATATGCACAAATAATGGAGAGAGACGAGCTAGAAATTATCATTTCGATTCAAATGCTAATATTGTTATGCAACATTAAATCCTCATGACCTTAAAAGAGTGACTCAGAACCTAAATTGCATTTCTCTCTAAAACCATTGATCTTTACAATTAGCTCTGCAACTTCACCTAGAATTGATCAAAATTATCTAACTTGCTAACCCATACTTCTGGCCTTGAAATCCTTCTTATAGAAAAATGAAGGAGCAAACAAGCTTCGGGCCAGAAAGTACACATGTCACCAGCCGATTAGAGCACCTGATGATATTCAAAAAATTGTTATAACTGTAATCATCTTGGAGCATATTCATGTTCA